>JAULKM010052670.1:0-12671 GCA_032355605.1 Rubia tinctorum
TGAGACATTGACTTGATCCGACCCATATGGGCCGGGACAAAATGAATCGGGACAGGTCGGTTCGAGTGATTTGAACACCCCTAAAGTAAAGACATGCAAAAATACTTTTCCAAAAAAAACATGCAAATTGTAAGATTAAAACTCAAAACTAAAACACACAACCTAAATTTATGAAACAAAAAACACACATAATCAACTCCTAAAATGCGTGAAGCAATGTTTGGAGGAAAAAAAACACACTCAAACACCAAAGATTTCAACATCAAAGACCATAAAATCAAAATAACAAAAAACAATCACATATGTAATAAACAAAATGGATAAATACATTTGTAACTCTAAATTTAGGGTGAAAGTGCAAATATAACCATACTAATTTAATCCTAACTAATTATTATATGTGCCAATCTAAACCTAAATTTCAAAAAAAATATATCGATATAACCAAACTCCCTAATTTCGGCATTAACCAAATAAATCAAGCATCACAAGAAAATGAAATGACAAACATAGCCCTCATGACAAACCTATCTTTATTCTTCAAAACCTAACGTCGCCGCAGTGCTCCTCGCTGTCGTGCGCCACCGCCAGCGAAAACTTCTAGCCGTACAATCTAATCAGCCACAAAAGATCCATCTCCTGCGTCAACACAATAGTTTCTCAAAAACAACGTTTGCCTCCGCCTCTGTACACTCAATTGAAAGAACTAGAGCACCAGAGTACACTTATCAGACCAGAAAAGAAAGAACCAGAGAACCTCCGCCTCCACTGACATGACCGTCCACCTCTGGTTCACCTCTACCGACTGCTTCCTTTGCGACTTCCAAGGCCCTGGCCAAGGAATCTTTGACGTCGCCTTCTCCTCCGACTCCCGCTACCTCACCACCGCCTCCGACGACAAGACTGTGCGCCTCTAGTTAGTCGCCACGAGAACCCTAGTCAAAACCCTCCTCTCGCCGCTGCGTCAACTACCTCCCTCTCCCCTTCTCTCGCCCTCGCCGGATCTAGAAACCCTAGTCACCCCATAGCCACTAGGGATGACAATGGGGCGGGTACGAATTATGCCACCTTTATACCCATGCCTATCTATAATTTTCATACCCATACCGCCCCCATCACCCATGACGGGTACAATATTAAAATCCACCACGTCCTATTGGGTATTATCTAAAATCCTCCCCCGCCCCACCACCCACTTGGGTCTCTATACCCACTTCAAATCCATTTTACTCACCCCATTTATATCTCCAAAAAGTACTTAAATTTTACTTTAAAATTAATATTTTTAAAATTAAAAGTTGAATAATATTTACATGAAAATATTATAAGTAAAACATGTGCATTATAGATAAATAAAATTTTATTATATAATAAATTAGTGTGTACATAGCAGGTATAATGGGGTAGGGAGGGGGGTGGGGCGAGTATGAACTAATATTCATGCTCGACCCACTACCCATTGCGGGTATCAATTTTCATACTCATACCCGCCCACCCCATGAAAACTACATCCATACCCGCCCCATTGGGGCGGATGCGGGGAGAACCTCCACCAAAACCCTCTTCACTGCCATCACTAATAGCCACCCTCCGTCGCTAACCATCTCCAAACTTTTCTCCATCGCTCGCCACCACCCCATAGTCGTCGGACACCACTCTCACGGTGCTCTGTTCATCAGACTTTCTCTAGCGCTATCAAATGGGTTGAAAATAAAGTCAGAAAGAAAGGGGGGATTAATTCAGAAGAAAGGGAGGATTAATCCCGTCGTGCTCCCGCCGACAAGATCTAAAAATTCAAAAGAAACACTTCGTCGCCGAGGAAGAAAGAAAGGGAGGCTGGCTGGCTGGCTGAGTAAGAATGAAGGGAGGGAGGATTTCAATTTTTATATTTTAAGTCAAGGGCAAAATTGTCTTTTCATCAGAATCAGACCAAAATAACGTTGACTAAAAAGTCAGCTGAGTCAAATGTTATTTTGGCACTTTCTAAAATTGCAGGGATTACATTGACACTTTAAACATAAAATAAGTTCATATTATCAATTAACTCTAAACAAAAACATTGCACAAACATACCAAATTCACACCTCTTTTTGCAACTTCTAAAATTTTCTTTTACCTCGTGTTCTTTTCACGGCCTATATAATTTAGATTCACACCTTCTCTCTACGATACACCTTTAATCTAAACCATAACCGATAAAGAAGATGATCAACAAATTAATTGAGACAAAAATTGGAGAAAAACCACAGAAATCTATTCACACAAGCCGGCATTCACAAAGGAGGAATCAAGGACAAATTGTGATGACAACGTCAGAATCTGGTTGGAGAACGATGGGACAGTAAGCGTGGGAGGAGAGAGAAACGTGGTTTTTTTTTAAAAAAAAATTTCTCAATCTTAATTATCATATTTATTTATGATATGATCTCATGTAAACAGTGGTGGAATCAGGACCTTATGCAAGAGGGTTGAAAAGGAGAGTAAATTTTTTTTTGAACGCTTAATACTACAAAATTTTAACAAACAATGATTACATAATAAGATGAATACATAATAATAAATTTTTTACAAGTGAGGACAAATACATTTCTGACTCTTTCCCTTAATTCTTTCAAAAACATTCTAGTACCATTTGCCCAATGCATCATATGAATTCAATTCTCGAACCAAAATTCAGACAAACAGAGTAGTGTGTTAACAACATCAAACTAAACAAGAAATTCCTACCAACAAAGAATAGATTTTCCTATAGATTTTCCCAAAAGGGCAAGAATCTTTCGGTCATATCTCAATCAAACTAATTCTGAATCACAACAATTTCCTTAAAAAGATTCAAATTTGCCTGAATATGCTATTCTAAATTTCTAATCACAATTCAAGTTTCAACCCAATTCAAAATATGCTATTATAAATTTCTATTCACAATTCAAATTTCAAACATATGCTATTTCATTCAATTTAATTTATACAACACAAGAACTAGGACAAAAATGCTCTTAACTAAGTCACAAGAAAAATGCTCCTAATAATGGCTCGGACAAGTCTCGCATACCGTGTTAAGCTTGGACGTGGACGATGGCTGAGCCACTGAGACGTAGGCGGATGGACGGCGGTGGCGCGACGGATAAACAGGCGGCGCGCGACGGAGTCGGTGGACGAACGGGCGGAGCAATTCACCGCAGATGGCTGGGGCCGCTGGGCAGTTGCGAACTGGGAGAGAAGAAACCAAATTCTGACATTATTCTTGGGGTTTCAAGTTTGGAATGTAGGGTTTTAAGTTTCTTCCCAATCGGCCTTCCCTTTTTCCTTCACGCTAGTAAAATGATGTCGTTTCACTTATCAAAACGACGTCGTTTTGATAATTGAGGAAACAATAAAAAAAATAATAAAAATCGGGCAAATCGTCTTCCTCGGCAGATCCCACCGGTCGCCGAAGCCCTCTGCAAATTTTCAAGGAGGCGGAATCCATGGATTCCGATGGTCGCTAAACCTAAATTTCGGGCCACTGAATACTAAGGGTGGCGCCAACACCCTCTCGCTCCCCCTGGTTCCGCCCCTGCTTATGCCTCTCTGCTTTCTCCCAAATTTGAATAGGATCTGTTTGTGGAACAAGGATGTGATTATTCCACACTTCATTCATATAGATCTAGATTTCCCAATAGACATAAAAGGAGAGTCCAATATTTTCATCAGTTCGAGCTGACAATATCCATTCGCACAATCAAATTGGTAGGAAGAAGACTTGTGCCAGTCCCTGGAGCTAATGTCGCATTTGAGGAACAAATGCAGAACTGACTCAGTGTTCATCTGACAAACCTGAAAAAATGGTTTCAATGTTGCTCCTCTTTTTGCTAGTTCTTCTTGTGTAGAAAGGGCATTTACAATTATCCTCCATATTAGGAATTTAAACCTCGAAGGTATTTTTATTCCCCATAAATTTTTCCATAATTTAGGATCTTCGTGATTTGCCTGAGTAGATGATTGTGCCATCTGCTGGTTATCAGAATTTGTTGCAACTTGATAACCTCATTTAACTGTATACTCTCTTCATTTGCTGAAGGCTTCTAAAATCCTATGTCTTAACTATTAGTATATTGATGTTTCTGAATCCTTATTTTAAAGATTGTATGTGCAATATGTGGTGGAAAAACGGTGCTTACGAGAAGCTTATTCCATTCCTTATCATTTCCTATCAAGTGAGAAACCTTCATATCAGATTGTATGGCCCATGAATCCCCAGTTTTAACTTTCCAGCTCAGCCTATGTTTGAGTAGATCAACAGCCCATACTATAGACCTCCAACCCCAAGATGAATGTCCTTTAGGTTTATTTCTCCAGAGATCATCTAGAGAGTATTTTGTGTCATAATTCTGCTGAACATTGCTTCTGATTTCGTGATAATCTTCCAAGCATGTTTTGCTAGAAGAGCCTCATTCATTTCTTGAGATGATTTCAGCCCTAAACCACCTTCCGGCTTAGGTTTACATAGAGTTCTTCAATTCTTCCTGTGGATTTCCCTTTGATATTCTTTGGTTCCTCTCCAGATGAATCTTCTAACAAGTGCATCTAACTGATCACGGGTTTTCTTTGGAATTTTATAAATAGACCATAGCATACGTAGCTACTGATTGTAGAGCTGACTAGGCTAATACTACTCTTCCACTCACACACATCCCATCTGATTTCCAATATCCATCTTCCTCTTCAAGTTATTTACTAGGCTATCAAAGATAGTTGTTTTTTTACTCCATGACAAGATGTTCATTCCTAGGTATCTATCCGGAAGGCCTTACCTGTGAATATTAAGTGCATAAGCAGCCTAGCTTCTCCAAGATAGATCAGTATTTGAACTAAAGAACATTGATGATTTTTCAAAGCTAATTCTCTGACCTCAGTATTTAGCATAACTGTCTATCCTTGGTACTAACTTCCTGATATTTCCTTCTTCGTTTTTAAGGTAAAGTAAACAGTCATCCGCATGCATAATATGACTAATATTGATTCCATTTCTAGTGAGTGAAAACCCCAGCTTAGCACTACTTTCATAATCAGCATCTAGGGTTGATAATAAAACCTAACTAATATTGTTCGTTAATCCCTCTCCAGCGCTTTATCCTTGGGAGCGAAAATGGTGATATTGTGCTTCGAAACCGCCTCCTCCAGAGTCTGCAACAACAGAGCTTTCTCCACCAGCTCCGAGAGCTCCGTGTAATGGGAGTCCAAGAGGGCCACCAGGACGGAGTTGGAGTTTATCTGGGCCGGCTTCGCCGGCGTGATTTCGCGCAATGCGGCGGCGAGAGTGAAACAGAGGAGGGCGGTGAGCAGGAGTGGTCGGAAAACGCCGTAGATCTGAAAGCGGAAGGCCATGGCGCGTGAAGGCCTTTACTCTCGCTCTCTCTCAATGTGGTGAGTTTCTGTTTCTATCTCTTCTGGTCCTGACGAATGAATGTGGACTTTGTAGAGAGGGGCTCTTGGGTGGTGTGTTGGTTTGGTGGAATAATAAAGGGCAGTGTGTGAGTGTGCGTGTGTGCGTATTTAGTAGGTTTGGGTTTGAGGGGTAAAAATGGGAAGGTGGGAGGAAAATATGGAATGGGGGTTTGCTTGGAGATTAAAAAGGCAGTGGGTGTATAGGACAGGTGGATTTGGGCCATTTCGGTTCTGTGGGGGATGTCACACGTGAAGAAGTGAAACCGCGGGCAATTGGGTTGCTCCTTCCGTTTTACTCACCATAATTTTATTAACTAAATAAAATGGCTCAACTAAATTGTATTTAGAGAGAAAAAATAAAGGCAAAATCTTGAGAAATATCGTCTTTTCATAGGCATACAGAAAGATATGGTTGAATTAAAATTATAGAAAGATAAAAAGTTTAATTTGCAATGTGAAAATTTTATTATGCAACATTTAGGAGTGATAGATTCAAAATTTTATTTTGATTTCTTCAAATTTGCAGTTTAAACATTGGTGTTTCCATAACTTATGGAAATATCTTCTTTCAAGAGACGGACTCAAAATTAAAATGGATGAATTAAATTTAAATTTTTTTAATAATATTAATGTCCTAAGATAAAAGTAAATAACTAAAAAAATTGTATCAAATACGGTCAAACAAAGGAAGTACTACTCAGTTCCAAACTAAATTACATGGTTGCTTATAAATATATTAAAATATTAGTTAAGTTTAATAATATTGACTTTGAAATAGCAGATGTGCAGGTTAATTTAACACGGATGGACTTGTAATTTAAAGATATCATAAATGTGTATTGTATAAGTACCGAATGTATATTTTTTTATTACTATTATTTTTATATTAAGGTTTGTATATAGAAATCATAACTAAATCATAAGAATATTGTATAGTTATGCATGCAAAAGTATTAAAAAATAAATATATTCAAAATACTCTCCCGTCTCAATCCAAATAACTCATCAACTTTTTGGCATTATTTTTTATCAAACTTTAACCGCATACTTATTTGAATAAATATATGAACAACAACATTATTGTATGTGATATTTTTAAATTCATCGTAACAGTTAGTTTTTAATATTAACTTTTTGTTTGTTGTTATTATACATATGTAAACATATTATGATCAAACATATTTTTTTAAACAGTATGATTGATGGAAAATTTAAGTGGTGCATTATTACTCTCAATCTCTTTCTTCCACCTTATCATAAGAAACAACTAAAATACCTCTCCATTTGTTCTTTCACAATGGTGAAAACCAACTATTCATGGACCCTCACTTTATTTTCTATATTCTGCTCATTAATTTTAACATTAACATTTAAATAAATATGTCCACCCAAAATAAATTGAACGTGAAATTTAATAATAATTTTTAAAAAATCTTAAATATTTTATTTTTCGTTTTTGAATATATTATATTTTGTTTTAAAAAAATTAAAATTTATTTTTGATCTTCCGAAGACTTTTGTAAATGGAAAATCAAGAAAATATAAGCATATTGTAAAATTAGTGTGTAAGAAAACTTCACTAGATAAGAGAGTACTCCCTCCGGTTTACTAACATTGTCTCACTTACTTTTGGCACATGGATTTAGAAAGATAGAATTAGTGGTTGAAAATATATTGAAAATGTAAAAAGTAAATTGAATGGATGAAAACAACTAACAATTTATAATAAAAAAATAGTCAATATTAAAAAATCAGAGAAAATATGTGATTTCTTGCCATATTTTAACAAAAATTATGGGGTGATTTTTTAACCAGAAACCACTAACATGAATAAATTATTCTCGAGAAGATTAATTTGGCAACCACTGTGCTCATGGTCCCGGGTACCATGCCATGTAAGTTGCCAAGCGCGGGAGGGGTTTTGGGTTGGTTCCGATCCCAAAATATTGGCATCAAATAATGGAAAATATTTTTAAAAAAATAAATGAGTAGAAAAATTGCATTGAAAGATAAAAAAATAAATTTAGTGGATGAAAATAATCTAAAATTTATTAAAAGAAGAGGATACCAATATAAAAGGATAGTCCAAAAAATGGAAAGAATACCGATATAAAAAAATCCGGAGGGAATATTTGTTTAATGTTGTTTTCTTCCGAATGCTTTGTTTTGTTTTTCACTTTTACCAACTACCTTGTGTTGCGTCATCTTCTTTGATTTGTTATGAATGTATACGCTGTTCAATTATTCAAGACTTTTGCTACTAATTTGCTAATTTATTGAGACAAATATTTGCGCGGCGTTTATTGAATACAGACTATATAGAGTAATTTTTTTAATTTTGACTTACTCTAAATGTGTAAGGCAAATTCTTGGGAAAGACCGTCTTTCCATAAACTTATGGAAAGATGAGATTTAATTAAAATAGTAAAAGGTCTTAGTTACAATATTACAATTTTATTATGCAACATGTAGTACTTATAAAATTTATAACCCGATTTATGCAACCCAAAAATTTTATCTTCATTTTTTTAAATTTACACTTTAAACCTTGGTCTTTCCATGACTTATGGAAAGATCGTATTTCAAGAGACGGACTCAATGTGTAATAAGTTATTCAGCTTTTTCATCAAAAAAAATCAGCTTCGAGTGCAACCTGTCATATATTGTAATATTACACTTTAAAATAAGATAAAAGTCTTGAAAAATATGGAACTAAATTAGAATTATAAAAAAGTGAAAGGTTTTAGTTGCAATATTAAAAATTTACTATACAATGTGCATCAGTTATAAGTTTATGACTCGATAAATGCAATTCAATTTTTTTTATTAATTTCTTCTAATTTACCGTTGAATTTCGATCTTTCCATGATTTATGGAAATACCGTATTTTAAAATATGGACTCTTAAAATAAAGTTTTGCGTAAAATAATTTGTCCCTCTTTCCTTAATGATATTGTAATGTATTCTATATTAAAATAAATACAAATACATGAAAATACATTAAACTAAAATTATTTGTGTCGAAAAAAGTTAACCTCTAAAATTAACCGGTGGAGAGAAAACATTCCAAAGGCTATAATAATTGTAGTACTGGAAAGTAGAAAATGCGTCCTTCCCTCTATTCTTCTGATAGTGGCATATTTGCATTAATGAGAGGTTATTTTTAAATGACATACTTTTTATTTTAATAAGATTCATTAATTTCATCAATTTATTATAAATTTTAAATTCAATTCAATCCATTCATTTCCTCCACCCTAATCCAAGTAGGTAAACTTATGGTGCCAGATAGTGAAACTGGGGTGTGAGTTTTTCATCTAACTAATTCGTGGATGTTAAATTATCGGCCAATATAGAAAAAAATTCATTAATCAATTTTTTTTTCCATTATCGGCCAATATAGATTTTTTTTCATTAATCAATTCGTGGAGCATACAAGATTTTTCTTATTATATTAGCTGGAATTTTTTTGTTTTCTTAAAAATCATTCAACCTTTTATATTTGAAAATTCACGATTTCATTAATCAAATGGAAATAAAAAATAATATTAAGAGAGGAACAATTTCTTCTAAATGTTCATGTTTTGTAAAAACTTTGTCATTAAAATTTTAATACGTTGTGCCATTCATCTGTCATGTAGAAAGATCTACACTCTCCTTTCTAATATTAGTATATGTATAAAATAAGAAGTTTTTCTTGAAATTATAGAATCACAAAATTTCAATCTTAATTTAAGTTTGAAAGTGTCTTCCCATCTACCTAATTCATGGGTGTTGAATTAATGTACATTTAAAAATTAAATACAACTACTATCGATATTATTGATTTGATTTGAAACTCATTATTTTCCTGACAATCATGCCCCTTTTCATATTTGAGAGACTGCGAATATATTAAATGATTGTGAAATGAAATAAATGAACATAAACCAAATTAGTTTCTTCTATAAAATGGGCAAGTAATATTTAAAAAATAATTAATTTTAAATATATGGGCATTTATGTGACATGTAGATAAATACTCCCTCTGTTTCATTGGAAGTGACACACTTTCCTTTTTTGGTTGTTTTTTTAATTTGACACACTTTCCTTTTATGGCAAGATTCCTTCAATTTCATCCACTCATTCAACTTTTCTCTTTCTAAATTCAATTTCATCCACACATTCCATTCACCTAAATTCAAGCACATAAGGCTACCATGCCAATTCCAGTAAAAATGGAGGGAGTACCTCTTTTCTAAGAGAGATAATTCGGAGATAATTAGGAAAGGGTTCGGTACTTTCATTTGTAACTGTCTTTCCTCATTTGCATAATTGTTACTTATACATGCTAAATCAATATACATTTGTGTTTACATTATTTTAATCTAGAGGTTTATTTCATTATTTATCTTTTACGCCAAGACAAACCAACAAATATAAATTGACAATGCACCAAACTCTTAGACTTAACCCAGGAATGGACTAATTGCTGAATATAGTGGTGAAACAGGGACTGCGAATAAACAACAATAAATTGAGATTTGTCCTAATAATAGTGTGATTTTGTCTTAAAAGAAATTTTAAGACGTAATAATAATATCATTTTTTTAAAAAAAAGAAAAGAAATTAGAATGGTGAAAAAAGAAAACATGTGTTAATGAATAATGGGAAATGAGATACAGAACTGAAGCAAATGAGGTTGGACACGACAGGCTGTAAGTGGGGACCACCTAATCGTCGGTGGCTTAACTGAGCTTGCCTCCTGGCCAGGTTGTTCCTGGCGCGCAAGTCAATTTTTAAGCCGAGCCGAGCCGCTCAGGTCGCTGTGTGCGCGTGTTTATTTTTTCCAGTCTATTTCTGTAGTTCATATGTCCGTTTCTTTTGTTTGGTAATATTTGCTCTCTGAATAAAATGGAGTACTACTTGAAGGAACCTATATTTATTTATTTTATCTTTGCGTCTCCCTCGCTTTTATCTTTTTCTGTGCCTCTCCCAATTTAGGTATACTAAATTTCTCCATCACTTTTGGTCCTAGAAGACGACTTTCTTATCAAAAATTATTTCTCCACTTTTGGGAATGTTCTGTATAATCGTTTATTTTATTTTAATTTTGCATTTTTCATATTATCACCTGCCTTGTTGCTTCAAACTACGAAATATTTTGCAGTATTTTTGTCGGCATAGCATCCTGTTATGCGTAATTTAGCATAAGCTCGTCCCTGGTGCCTTTAAACAAATCCAGAATTAATTAAAAGGTAAATCTTTCTACTAGTGCAATCCTTTTGAAAATATCATTCATAGCTGTTGGGGGAAAAGTCTAGCAGCGATTACAATAAGTGAAATTGACATCTAATTCAACTACACTCTAGCAATAATTAATAAGCATAGATATTTAAATTACATGTCAACCAGACTGATAATCAGTACTGTTACAAATTAAATATCCAATAAAAATTGTAATATCGTCATCGTAATATTAACTCGTTTCTTAAAAAAAATCATGACACAAATTGAGTGAATTATTTTGTAAGAATTAGAAATTATTAGATATGGATTATTTATTTGGCTTGTTTTTTTATATATACAAGGTTTAATTTCGAAGGATGCTTCCAAATGGACTAGTTTTGGGGAATTAGGTAATAAAGATAAAGTATTTTGTGTGCAAACAACTTAGATTGACCTGTTACTTGAAAATTAATAGTAGAATAGGAAAAGTCAAATTAATTAATACATTTGAGTTTCTTACTTAATTCATTTTTCACACTAATACAAATTAGAGGTATGACAACACTTTTCTTATAACACTTATTAAAATGTTACAATAGATTATAAGGTGTTATTTAAAATTTTGAAAAGTGTTACCTAAATCTTGATAAGTATAACCTAAATTTTGAAAAATGTTGCGTTAAATCTAATGCAACATTACTTAAGGTGGCACTTGTAAAAAGTTTTGCAATAAGTTAAATTTAGTATTAGTAGCACCTAAAGCAACACTTTCAAAGTATTACGTTAACCTTAGTTTGTAGTAATGTCATAAAATTGAAATTGTACTCCCTCATTTCCTCTATATAACACCATAGTTTTAGGTGACTGAAGTGAATAAACTAAATTGAATTTTAAAATTAATAAGTATTCCCTCTGTATAATTTTAAAGTGCAATTTAACTATTTATTTAGTCAAATGTTCCTAACTTTAACCCAAAAATTGAACTGATATATAAGTATAAATAATATTGTGTAATACATTGTTAGATTTGTTATAACATATATTTTCAAAATATCGTATTTCACAAGTTTTAGTTATTCTTAATGAAAAATATTAAGGATTAAACATTTTTCAAGGCAACTGTTAAAATCCAAAAGATGAATCTTGAAATGGGACGGAGGGAATATAATGATTTGATGAAATTGAAGTAATTTTGTCAAAGAAAAAAGTGTCAATGTAGAAGAAATAAATCAAAAGAGAAAGTGTGTTCTATATAGAGGAACAGAGAGGAGTAAATTTTTTAAATCAGATATCCTAAAACTTTTTATTGAAAAGTTATACTTACTCCATCCATGAAATTCTTACTTTATATTTTTATTTGTCTCAATTAAATATTTCTATTTCTTATATTGAAATTTGTGATTGAAATTTAACCAATTCGATTCGATTTTTTATTCAATTAAATTTCTTATATTGAAATGCTCGAGCAGCAAAGATGGGGTTCTTTCGGACCAATAGAAGTATTTTTCTTAGTATTACTTACCAATATCAACAAACAAATCATAAAGCGAGTTGGGACTAATCAAAAGAGCGATACATTTTATATCATACATCTCATCCCGGTTATTTTAAACAACATAATTTTATTCAATATTTTAATCTATTGCAAATCATAAATTTAAATAATTTAAATTATTTTTAAATTTATATAATACATATTTATAATTAATATTTCGTAACCATTATTAATAGGCAAAGTCTCGGGAAACACCGTCTTTCCATAAGGTTATGGAAAGACGGAGTTTAATTAAAATATTAAAAGGTAAAAGGTCTTAGTTGCAATATTAAAATTTTACTATGCAACATATAATAATTATAAAATTTATAACCCGATTCATGCAACCCAAATTTTTTATCTTAATTTCTTCTAATTTACACTTTAAACCTTGGTTTTTTCATGACTCATTGATAGACCGTCTTTCAAAAGACATGCTCTTATTAATATATATATATATATATATATATATATATATATATATATATATAAAATATATTTG
>JAULKM010052677.1:0-12670 GCA_032355605.1 Rubia tinctorum
GTTATATGTTCAATGATAGATAGAAGGTTTGGAAGTGTAAGTCAATTGCCCCCAAGACTCCATAATTCATACTTAATCTCATTTTAGTTAGTGTATGCTTTGTTAGATTAACTTGTCTTTAAATTGTTAACTTAGAAAAACAAAACCCAAAACCCCCTCTCTTTATGTGCTTTTATATATTTGAATATCTATATATCTAGCGTAGTATTTACCATTTTATGAGCAAACACTTGAGAATATCTCTTGTCTCTATGGACGATCCTGACTTGCCACTAGCTACTTAGTTGTAGTTAGTAAGCAATAAGGGATTAAAAATTACATCTTTGAGAGGTACGACGATGACCTACCCTGATGAATCTGGTAGCCTAACATCATAGGACTTCTTGGGATTGGGTGAATTAGCGGGAAAACAAAGTAGGGTTGTGAAAAATTGATTTTTTTATACTTTAGGCTTATATATTGGTATGAAGTGAAGTACATGCTTGAACTTTTGATGTGGTTTTGACTTCATTTTGTGCCATTGGAATTTGGTATTATCAATTCGGGATTTGGATATGGTTTATGGGTATTAGTGAATTGATAGGTGGTAGGTTTGGGTAGAATTAGGAATTGGGGTTGTGGTGTGAATTTTTTTTCATTTGATCTATGATTTTGGGATTTTTGATAATGAGAGTTTCTGTGAGGCATTGATTGGGGAAATATTAGTGCCATTCTTGAATCTTTTCTTACTCGGGGACGAGTAAGGTTCAAATGTGGGAAGGTTTTATGTGGTTATTTTAGGTCATTTTGGACTTACTTTTGTATACTTTTGTGCTCTAGATCTTGTATTTTTCCTTGAATTCCTCTTACGAGAGTTAAGAGTAAATTTTGCTCTCTTACTGCTTTTCTAGGGAATTTTGTGTGATGAGCCAAAGATATGAAGATTTGAAGACCATATTTTGGGGCTTGAAGAGTTGAAGAAAGGAAGACAAAGAAGTGAAGATTGAAGTTTGAGGAGTTATGCAATAAAATTGAAGAATTGAAGATGCAGCCTTACGTGTCTGTCGCGGCTTGCGACGCTTGTGTCATGTGTCGCAATAGACTGCTGATCTGGCCTATTTGATACTTTCTCTTGTACTATAAATACCAAATTTTATCCTCTCATTTCCAACTTCTTCTTCTCAAACTTTCCCTCTTTCAAAACCCTACTTTTCACTTTTATTTCATCTATGTAGTGAGAAATCCTATTTTACCTTTTTATGAGCATTGATTACTTAACATTTACTTTATTTATATTATGGGTTATTTGAGAATATGAAGTTTTTGAATGTTAGGGTGTTAGGAAAGTGTACAATTTATTCTCACTTTTGGCATGAAAATTCAAGGAATTAGAACTTCTTGTTGAGTAAATGATGTTAATCTTGGTAGATGAGTATGTTAATATGGTTTGTTATCATATTTATCCTAAGGTAGCACTAAAAGGTAAAATCTTGAATGTCAATCTTTCTAGATTAAACCTATTAAATGCATTGTTTGGTTAAATGACTAGGCATTTGGTAGAACGATTGTAGTTATTATCAAATCTTTGATTCTTTGTATTTTATGCCATTGATGAAATACCTTTAGGAGTTGTTTGTATAGAGTGATCATTGGTGAGATTTACAAATAGTCGTTTAACACTTTTGTAAATTACTCTTAAGAAGAACAGAATGTTTATATTCAAAATGGAAGTGATAGAATTCACAATAGGTAATCAATGTGATTGAATGAGTGATTGTTCTCGGATCCATAAGAGGCTTGAAAGTGGGAATCAATTGCGCTCAAGGTTCTGTTAATTGTGATTTTATAATCCTTTGTTAGTTTTTTGCATGATTAGAATAATTGTCTTCATAAGTTAGTTGTCTTTTTTCCCCTTTCATAACCTAGAAAATTTAAACCAAAACCCCCCTCTTTAATTGCTAATATATATGTATACGTATATATGTATATGCTATTATCCTCTTATATGCATGAACCCTTAGGAAAATCCCTCTTCGTCGTGGACGACCCCGATTTACCACTATCTACTTAGTTGTATTTAGGAAGATTTTTAGGGCTATAAATTGTATATTTGAGTGGTACGGCGACGACCTCCCAGGTTCTGACTTTTTCTTCGCAACCACACCTTTACAAGAAGAGGCCAAAACTTGTTTAAGAGCAATATCAACTTCTTTGAGGAATGCTCCCAATGAACTACTGGTTTATACGGATTCATTAATACTAGTTTAATCGATAGCTCAACCGGACAAAACTCTCTGGGAGAATAAAGGAACCATCCACCAAATATTGCTCAACACTTCTCATATAAGTACTTTCAAATGTCTGAAAGTTAGTTGTAATTTCATTTCCTCTGCTCATGATGTAGCTATAAATTTAGAAATAATTTTATATAACTCTATGTCTTATTATTAATATAATGTGTGATTAAAAAATTGATTTTCATTGGTAATGGGAATTATTTCCCCCTGTATATAAACTAGCCAGGTAGCATGAGTACGGTAAATAGGTCACGGTACCTGTACCAGGTACGTACCGGGTATGGATTTAGTGCAAATTCGGTTAGGGGACATCTCCGGTACGATTTGATTTTTTGGATATTTTGACCGGGTACGATTATGGTCAAAATTGAGGGTACGATTTGGGGTACATTGTACCCCATTAAGTCTGAATAAAAAAATTAAAATTAAAAATTAAAAAAAGAAGGAAAAGTTGAAAAATAGAGCAAAACCCTTCGTTTGCCGGACTTGGAGGAAGAGTTTATTGTTGAAGATCGATGTTTTTCATTCACTTTTTATGATATTTTAAAGATTAATACATCTCATAGAGATGCAGGGTATTTATAGGTATCTCTATACCTGTAATATAAAATAGAATTTTACATCAAAATATGTCAGTAGTTTATGTAGTACAAGTGTTCCAAATATATCAGCTCCACACCCTGTGTCGACGTATTTTAGCCGGACTTGTACTTCATAATTGAGTTTGTATGAAAAGATCTATATAACAAAAATATACAGGATAAGATTATCAGAGTAAACAAAAATGTTTAGAGTGATAATCTATCCTATTACGTAGTGAATTTCGATGTTTTTATGGCTTGATCAAAAGTAGCACTGCTGAGATTACTATTGTGAAGAGTAGAGAGTGCAAAGTCTCCTTTTCCTTTTTAGGGTTTCATTATAAAAACATCAGCAGGAGTTGAATCAAAACCTGATATGCGTAAACCGCCAAAACAGAAAGTGAAGTAGGATTTTAACACAAAATGTTGTCGCACTTGAGAATTCTAGTTTGAGGATTCTTCTAAGTGATATGAGTAGTGTAGCCTGCAACCTTTAGGGTCACCATTCCCAGCATGCCAAATCTGCAAAAGTTGAAAAACTACATTAGCAGAATCCATCCTAAGAATGAGGCAAATTGATCCTTAGATCTGGTGTTTCATTTTTCTCAAGCGTTAAGAGACCCTTTGCTTTCCAAGGTAAATCCCTTTTGTGCAAAATTTTATCCTCTTTCCTCATAAAAGCCTCCTTAGCAATCAAATCTGCAACCTTGTTAGCCTCTCTAGGGATATATGATATTAGAATATGATCCTTAAGCCTATGAATGTGATCATCTTTAGAGAACAGCCTCCAATCAGCAGCAATAGGAGTTGTAATGATACTAACAACACTGAGGCAATCATTTTCTATACATGCATTTTTGGTTCAGAATTTTAATGAAATTGAAAGCTTTTTCAATGCCTAGTAGTTCAGCATGAAGGGGTGAACCTGCATTTGTGAAGAAAGAAGTTGCATAAATGAAATCACCAAGATGATCTCTCACTATAAATCCTAAACCTGCATTTCCATCCACCCAAGTAGCATCTACATTTACCTTTAGTGTGTCCATTGGTGGTTTATCCCATTTAATCTTGTAGAAATTTGGTTTGGGTGGAGGTTTTAAAGGTGGGATTATACCAGGGGCATAAGATCCCATGTCAGAATTAGGTGACATAAAGCATGGTTTAGAAAGTAACATATTATATACATCTTCTGTAATTGCATTAACTACTGCCCTGCATGACATCTGAACTCCATTATAAATTCAATTATTCCTAGCCTTCTATAAATTCCAGCAGGTATATGATGGGATCATGATGATTATAGAGCTATGCAATTTAGAGCTAGCAGTTAAGTTCCACATAGAGCTTAATCTATCCCATAAGGTGACCACATTGAAAACGGGCATTGAGTATATGCTATAGATTTCAGTCCAAACTTTTTGGGCAAAACTACATTGATTGAAAAAATGATGAATAGAATCAGTATTCTCACAAGCAATGCATTTTGATACAAGTTGAAAACCAAAAGTTATGAGGACATCATCAAAAGGAAGCACAACATTGAGTAATCTCCACATAAAGATAGTAATTTTCAGAGGAATTCTTGGATTCCAAATATTTTTTAGGGACCTGAGATTACCTAGGTTGAAGCACAGATTCTGTATGCTGATTTGAAACAGAAATTACCTAAAAAACTTGGTTTCCAGACCATTCTATCCATTCTTTGATGAACTACAACTGCTCCTTGCAAGAAAGTTATCAAGTCATGTGAAAGAAACTGAGTTAGTAATGGAATAAAAAGTTGTTTATTTTCAATGAAATCTTCCACAAAGCATGTTTCATGTACTCCTTGAAACAGTTGCCCAGTTATCTCAATGATAGGACCAAATCCTTTCCAATTAGACTGCCAAAAGAGAATTTTCCTTGGCCATGAATAATCACAGAGTTTAATTCAGCCAACTGGTTAACTGATACAATCCTATCCCAATTCTGTGACTTTCTATTAGTAGGAGCTAATGATAAAAATAAATCTTGACCACGGAGTTTGACCAAACTGACATTTCCACTACAATTTTAAAGATGAGGCCTGTATAATGGTCTTTATTGATCTGAAACCAATCAATTTGCATGGCTGGATAACATAAAGACTCCCATTTTCCCATTGTTTTTTAGGTCTAGACTCTGAACCCCCCAGAAAAAATTAGCCACTTTCTTTTCAATCTGTTTGACTACATGTTTAGTAGGTTTCAGAACATTCCATATGTATTGTGGCAGAGAATAAATAAAACTGTTTATCAAAATCATCTTACCCCCTATGGTTAGCCATTTACTTTTCCAGTTAGATAACCTTGCTTCAATAATCTCCAAAAGTGGCTGAAAATGAGAATTTTTAACTCTTCCTTTGAAAATGGGACATCCTAGATATTTAAAAGGCATTTTACCATGATTCATCCTAAGAATATGCTTAACCTGGTTAGCTTTCTGGTTTGAAGCATGTTTATTGATTAAAAAAAAATCAGATTTCTTATAATTGATTTTCTGACCAGAAGTTTCCTCAAAAACCTGTAGAAAAGCTTGAATTCTAATAAGACTCATTTTGGTTGCTTTAAAGAAAATCACAGTGTCATTAGCATAGCTGAAGTGTGAAACCTTCAAAGCATTGTATGGAAAATTAAAATATGAGATCTTATTATTCTAGAAAACAAAGGCTAAACTCCTTGTGAAAGATTCACTAAATAAATTGAAAATAAAAGGAGAGAGGGGATCACCTTGTTTGACACCTCTTGTTGGTTTGAAAAAACCACATGGTCTACCATTAACTAAAATTGAAAAGACGGCCTGAGAAATATTTTTGATAATAGCAGCAGTAAAGGAAGCATGGAAACCTAACCTAAATAAAATTGAATTAAGGAAAGACCAATTAACTCTATCATAAGCCTTTGTTAGGTCCAATTTAATCATACAGTTTGGAGATTTAGTTTTATTTTCCAGAAATCTAATCATTTCCTGAATGAAAATCACATTATCAGCAATGTCCCTTCCTTTCATAAATACGGATTGCTGTGGTGAAATTAGTTTATCCATAAAGGGTTGTATTCTATCAGTCAGGACTTTAGAGAAAATCTCGTTGGTTACATTAGAGAGGGAAATAGGCCTGTAATCATCAAAAGTGGTGAAGCCAGTTTTTTTGGGATAATTGTTATCCAAGTGCTACTAATCCCATTAGGGATTTGTGAATTTATTAGAAAATCATTTACAACACTAATCAGATCTTCTGCAATTATATCCCATGCCCTAATGCAAATTTTTGCTGTAAAGCCATCTGGACCTGAACTATTTATTAAGGTTTAAAACTAGCATTTTTAATTCCTGTTCAGTTACAGGCTTCAATAATTTGAAGTTATCCTCATTAGAAATTAAGCATGGAATTTGGCTCAAAATGGTTTTGAAAAGGTATTGATGATGTGTTTTCCTCGGACAGAAGGGAAGTGTATTACTCCACAACTTCTTTCTCTATTAAGCCAATATCATCAATCCAAACACCCCTGGCATTTTCAATCTTAGTGATATGTATCCTAGATATCTTTTCTTTAGATGTGTTATGAAAAAAAGCAGTATTACACTTCCCTTATTGTTATATATATATATTTTTTTACTTGGACAGTGAATTTTGTTTGGTGTTTGTTTATTTTAGTCTTATTGTTTAAAACATTGAATTATAATCTTGTTATATAGTTTATTTGCTAATTATTGTGACAAATATTAAGTTTAAACTACATTGGATGTCTTCATTTACTTTAAATTGTTTAATTTTTATTTATAATCGCACCCATTCATTTCGTACCCATACCCCATAATTTTTAACTTATCGAATTCCGTACTCGTACCCGTACTCGTCTCCAAAATTGTATCCGTGCTACTTAGTAAACTAGTACTTCACCACTGGGGTCTCCGATAAATTTTATGAAAAAAACAAGCATTTAAATCCATCATTCATTCTTCTAGATTTGTCCGAAAGCCAATGGAGAAATGGCAAAATACTCAAAATGTTGACCTCTTCCCTCCGCCGGCATCAAATAGTACACACAGTTCTTCCAATTCGCCTCATTCATCTTTGTAAAATCAGATCATTGTCATGTTCTACCACCTTTCCATTGTATTGCTTCTTCCTGGAAGTTATCATCCGCCTACTGTATTTAACCAATTCTTTCAACCAAAAAAAGAAAAAAGAGTTGGTTAATACAGTGGAACTTTACCCTGGTTCCATTGATTTCCCACAAAGATGAATCCATTCCATTCCAGGATGCGAAGGACGGTGCTCTTTCTTCTGCTTCTTGTTTTGAAGGTCAATTCAGAGACAGTAGAGGTGACAAAATCCCTGGTTCAGTTCATGGAGAGTATTGTTCCTGGAAATTCGGGGAGGGACTCGAACTTTGGCTGGAATTTGAGTTCGGATCCCTGTGGAGCGGGGTGGAAAGGGGTTTCCTGTATGGGGACTCCATCCGTGAAGAAAATTGTTCTTGATGGGCTAAACCTGAGTGGAATTCTTGATGCTAGATTGGCGTGTTCCGCGAAGAATCTCACGGTTTTGAGCTTGAATGAAAATAACTTGGTTGGGAGTTTGGCTGAGGAGATTTCAGATTGCGCGCATTTGACGCATTTGTATCTTTCTCGGAATAATTTCACTGGAAATCTTCCAGGAAGCCTTGCAAGTCTGAATAACTTGAAGAGGATTGATATCTCCAGGAATGGCTTCGTTGGAGCTCTGCCTGATTTGTCCACAATTACAGGGTTAACAGCATTCAGGGCTGAGTTCAATAACCTTAGTGGCGAAATCCCAGATTTCGACTTCTCAGATGTTAGGGATTTCAATGTTTCCTTCAACAATTTGAGTGGATCCATTCCTGATGTCAATGGCCAGCTCAATGCCAGCAGTTTTGTGGGCAACGCTGGACTGTGTGGGAAGCCGTTACCAAATCCTTGCCCATGATCACTGAAATATTAAGACTCGACAAGAACGCTGCAATGTTTTTTCCATAAGCAATGTTATGTCATTTCATAGTATGGCATCTCATCGTTGGTGTTTTGAGGACAATCTTACGTTCATCATTTGAAGAAAGTATCTCATCATTTTTAATCTACTGGCTTTGCAAAATGACCAAGCACATATTCACCTTGGTTGGTATTTGGTTATAATGTTTTGAGCGATTAAAATAGAGTATAATTTTGTCGGATCTTCATCATTGGTATTTTGAAATGAACTTTCAAAGTATTGATACATTTTACTATAAATTAAATTAAATATTGTAAAATCGAAGTAAATGTTGTTATCGAACGTCGTGCAATTTTGCATATGTCGATGTTGATACATAAGAATGGCCGACTTCGTATCTTAGGTTGTTTTTACTGACCTATAATGCGATGGATGACCGATCACTCTAAAAACTTTTAAAGTTTAAACTTTTTTGAAAATGATTGAATTTGGTATGCGAAAGTAATTTTCAATAGAAAAGTATAATTTAATTTTGTGTCATAAAGTAATTGCAGATAATACTTTTGAATGGTACATTTGAAAATGGTTTTTATAATCGCATAGATCGAGTCAGTAGCCATAAAAATATTGTTACAAGCATAGTACATAGATTCAAATACAAATGTTTTTGTTCCGACAAAACACATATTGTAAAAAAAACAAGAAGCTCTAATTATGATGACCTTAAAGATAATGGGCCATGCACCATCTATGAGCTCGAAGAACAACGTGTCCCCAATGCATAGGAGGTTGCTGACAAGGAACTCAGCAAAACCCTTTGGGGACAGGGCGTTCACCTTCCTGTTCCCCGAGTAGTTCATGCAACACTTTCTCCCGTAGCACCTTAGCACAATTGGGGTCTTATCACTTGGTAGGAGTGCTATATGTCACTCGCGACGTACTGAATCACAAACAACAAAATACATATAATTGGGTTCATGTGAGATATGGTGGTTTATGTGAGACATGTGTGTTATATGAGACTAAATCCTAACCATCCAATGATTTGATCTAAGGGTTTAGGTCCTTCAAGTTACAATATGAAGATGATTCAAGTTTAATTTGTCGGTTCTTCAAGTTATACTTGTTGGTGCTTCAGATTATTGTTGTAGAAGTTAATTTAAGTTTAACTCATAAGTTCTCCAAATTATACATGTAGGTGCTTCGAGCTTTTCTTGTTGGTGCTTCAAGTTATAGCTAAAAGGTGATTCAAGATTGACTCGTAGGTTATACAAGCTATATATTCTTTACTTGTTTTCATTTAATTATAACTTTTAATTCAATTATGGATGACGTGCTACTAATAAGTAGTACTCAATTATCAGTACGTAGTCACGAATTAATCTCACATAAGGTAAAAGGATGTGTGTGGAAAACTCGGCAAGAGTCCTGGTATGCCCGAGAATATACAAGAAAAGAAAATATATGTATGAATGTGGTTAATATTATAAGAAACGAAGGATCGCTGCCATCTGATAAAGTAATTGAATGGTTGAGATGTTGTCTCACGTAACATCACTGTCTCACATAAATAGGTTGTCTCACCTGGACTCTCCCCTATATATATGTGAAATTAACAAGAAATAATATTAATTGAAAATAAAATAATTACATGCATTTAGTTAGCTAGGTCTTACCAAAGTGGGGTTAGTCCCAAAGTTTTGCTGCTTCAGAGTGCAGCTGAATCAGGGGTTATCTGGAGAAATGTATAAGGTTCAAGATTGAACACGAGAAGCTCTGAGGTGCTCCGTTATGCGATGAGCTGTGGAAAAACTATGAATTATTTAATGTCATCAATTGTGAATATATATATATAGGTAACCACAGAAAATAAATGTAGCTCATATATAGATGTATATATAAGTAAAATAAATCGTTGAAATGGAAAATGGGCCATTGGAGGATACTTTTCCATCCATTACTCTTGAACTTTATAAGAAAATAATTAGGGCAAAAAAGCCTTAGAACTTGACGAGTGCAACGTCGTTCATGCGTCACACATACATGTCGGTCCTAAACAGTTTCATGGTCAACTTGTATGAGCGGCGTCATGTCTCAGTCGTTTAGACCGAACATGGCTACTAACCTGCACCCAGCGGGGTCGTTATTTTACCAAATTACTCGTGAAGTGCGTTCAAAGATAGAGATTTGTAATGTTACTCCCGTACTCACTACTAACTACTATAAGGTAGCTAGTGGCAAGTTCAGAGTCATCAACGTAGATAATAGAATTCAAGATTTAGTTTGACACAACCCACAATCGAACATCACTCTGATTGTGTGTCAGGAATAACTAGTGCTTTAAACAGGTAATTGGGGGGTTTTGTGTCTAACAAACTATTAAGCTTGCAAGCAACAATATATAAACTCTTATTAACTAGTCTTGGGGGTATTTACGTAACATGACTGATTAATGACTTTGATCCTAGATTCTATCACCTATTAAACCTACTCTCATGTATATGTAACATAATGTGGAGATGGCAGGGAATTCCCAATGTTTGTCACTCAAAGGTTCTGTTTCCTAAGAAACCATCTCACTGCCTCCTTTATTAGAGATGCACTTTAATCATTCCAACTACATTTTTTTTTATCCTCGTAACCTCATTTCTAATGCCAACAAGCCTCTTTGAAGGTGTACTCATGCCCTCACAGGCAACACTTTTTGATATGGGAGTGAGTCTAATACGTTGGAGCACTCCAATATGGTTACCAACCATAAGCCTAAAAAAGCAAAGGAATTGGCATCTTGTGATGACTCTAGGTTTTCCATGAATCTAGTTGCTACAAACTAGAATGCTTATCTGTCGGGGTAAGTCAAGGGTTTCCCCTCATTAAGAATTAGTCTAGCACCCCTAACATACAATCACTCACACAACTAGCAAATTAGAATTAGAGTCTAACGATCGATACGATACTCTAGGTAGCATGAATGCACTCATCTCCCTGGTACTCTCGAACCTACAATACCCCTAATCTAACACTCCCAATATAGCATTTTAGCCTAGCACGATATTATATTATGCATATAATTATGGATGCATCATAAATCATGGCATGGAATAAATCATACATGAATGAAATATACAAAGCATACAAAAATATTCATAGGATATAGAAAATATAATATTCTAAAATCTCAAAAAATCATAATCAAGTCATGAATACAAATACTACCCCAAGATAATAATTACTCTAGAGACATTTAATCCAAAGCAATAATTATATTTAATTCCATAAGACAAGTAATAGAGAAATAAATGAAGAGAAGAGATAACCTCCACTCTCCCTAATTGCTCCTAAGAATTACAATATGTCTACTTGTTCTTAAACCCTAGAAGATTTAGGCTAGTATATATAGTAGATGAGTTTTGGGCCTTAAAAGTACCAAAAAGGGGAGAAAACCCTAGCAACCACACATACCATGCTGGCACGCCTCGTGTAGTAATGCGCGTGTTGGCCAACACAGCCTATGAAAAGTGGCACGGTGCCTGGATTGGAGAGACGTCTTTCTGATGGCACGGGCCGTGCAAAAGTGCACGACCCATCGTATGGAGCTTCTTTTCTTGTCTTCCAATGGCACATGCCATGCCAAAGTGCAAGACCCATCGTCTATAGTTTCCTTCCGTGGCTCCTGATGGCACGGCCTGTGCTAAAGTGCACGACCTGTCGTTTGGCCTTATGTTTTCTTCGTTTCCTGGGCAAGGGCTGTGCTTGTTTACATGACCCTTATTCTTCACCTCGTTTCATTGGCACGAGCTATGGCACAGGCTATCTCATGTTATACGGTCTGTGTCATTCTTCTACTTTTCGGAACTTGCTCTTTTCTTCACCGAAACTATCTACTACCACGTTTTGGCTTGTGGCCTTCGATCTTCTACCATCCTTGCGAATGACCTTCTAAAATCTACTACTATCCTTGCGAATAAGTAGTCTGAAGTGCTTACGAGCGATCTACAAATGAAGCTCACAAAAAGGATCTAGATGCTCATAAGGACCAAAATCCATTAGACCCAAAAATAGGTTTAAAATGAAGGATTTAGACATGACAACTGAAAATGGTCATCTAAATTCCTTACGGTGTAGCAATCTACTTGTCAAAAGAAAATAAAAGTGATGTTAAATACTTTGGAAAATACATGCATTTGACTACCCATTAGTTAACGATAGACAACCAAGTTTGCATTTAAAATTTAAAGCAAACAGTATGATTGCAAATCCATATATGCGAGGTCGGTAAGCTGTCTCTAAGACCGATAGGATAACTGACACATGCGTGACATCCCATGAAAAAATAATCACCAACATATTTATGAATAAGTGACGCGGCATACCATCAACTTAAACGAGTATCAGTCGATAGTCAACCGATGTTGCATTTAACCCTTATTTTTGTGACCGAAACCACAAAAACCAAGAAAAATTCATGCTTGAAAACTAGAAAATGACAAAAAAATCGTCATAAAACATACCAAAACATAGTACTTAGGTTGAAATATAAGGAAAGCTAACACTATAACTAATCCTATGAACTAAAAATAATAATAACATACCAAAAAACACATTAACACACCATAAATACAACACCTTCATGAAAAAATATACTAAAAGGTAGGAGTCAGAAGAATTGAAATACCATACCTTTAAGAAGAGAGGAGATGAAGGGGTGAGTAACTGTTGGAATTCAAGGGAAACTTGGAAGCTGTAAGTTTGAATTGATTATGAGGTGGACTTCAAATATATATATATATATATATATATATACACACACAAACATTTTGGAAAAAAATAGTTTAAAAGAT
>JAULKM010052695.1:0-12669 GCA_032355605.1 Rubia tinctorum
GTTGAATTGAATATTTTTTTATTCCAATTGCGTATAAAAACAATGGACAAAACATTCCCCCTGGAGAGGGACTTAAATTAATTATTACAAAATAGTAGAAATAAAAATCGGCATCGGTTAGGTGTGTCGAAGTACCGGTGCTAAATTTTTTAGGTTGGAAAATATAAAAATATTTGTCTATACTTGGGTGGAAAATTTAAAATTTTTGTCAATTCTGTTTTGGCACCGGTTTTCACACCGGTGCTGATACAAAATTTTATTTCTCGCACAATACTGATTGGGATGAAAATTTTCTCCCCAACTGTAATTGTATAGATACTAGTATTATGAACCGGTGTTGGGATTATAATCCATGTTGGGATTAAACAACTCCACGCAGCTGCTTATTATTTTCTTGGCACCAGTTTCCCTAAACTAGCACCGATTTTCCTACCGATGCTTCGGACTTAGGAACATTTTCCTTAGTTTGCTCTTGGCTTGCAAAAAAAAGGCAACCTCAAGCAGCTGTTTTATACACATTCAACAACAATATTTCCGGTGAAACAGCACCGGATTTAAATAAAAGAGAAAAAAAATCCCAACTTGGTTTCATCTGTACCATTGATTTCTTTTGTTGATTGAATCTCAACCATTAAAACTTTTCTATATAAACTAAATATGAAACCTTAAATATAACCCACCCTCATTTCCCTCCCATTTTCGTCCCCCTATCTCCACTCCATCCTCTCCCTCCTCCTCAACCACCTCTCCCTCTTCAGGCCACCACCTAGCCCACTGTGAAGGCTTCGACGCCGACGCGCACCATCCTCCCCGGGGCAAACCAACTTGGCCCAATGTGCGCACCATCCTGGCCTGACACGTGGGTGTTTGTGTGAGATTTTGTTCATTTTGTGATTTTATTCATTATGTGATGTTGATGTGTTTGTCCTAAATGTTTGACATATAGTGGAGTATGGTTTGATGTTCTGATTTTGTCCTAAAATGTGTGAGATATCGTATAGAGGAATATGGTTTCATGTTTAGGTTTTTGTCCTAAGATGTGTGAGATATTGTTGAGTGTGTTATGTTGAAGATTGATATAGATGATTGTGTGAAGTTTAGGTGTTTGTCATAAAATGTGTATTATATTATAAAATGTGTGACGTATTGTTCATTGTATTATCTTGAAGTGTGATATAGTTGATTGTGTGACGTTGTACTTTTTGTCATTGAACGTGTTAGATATAATGGAGCATGTACGATACTGAAGTTTTTTTCTAAAATGCATTCGATATAGTTGATTGTGGGATGTTGAAGTGTTTATGATATAGTTTGAATGGCCTCAAACAACTACAATGTCATTGTTGTTGATAGTATATGTGTTTCATGGTAATGGATTATATCATATTGTATATATATTGAGTATACAAGTTTTTGGGGTGAAATGGTTTATTATTAAAATGTATTGTTGTGGATTGAGGTGGTGCCCACTCTTCATTTCACTGTGATCGATGGCTCTTTGGAGCGTCAATTCCCGGATGAACTACATTAAGGTTTACAAATCTCTTTTGCTTGTTTTGATGATTTTAAGTTGATGTTTATGCCTAACTTGGGATGAATTTGGATTTTTCCCTGGTGTATTAGTTTCTCTCTATTCATGCGGCATGCCCTCTCACTAATTAATTCTTCTTCTGTTATGGAAAGTAAATAACATTTGCAGAACTCATTTACAACTCATTACCACTATTGCATGCCAACTCATTACCACTATTTCAAATTTGAAGGCATATCCTTCTTTAATTTCAAACTTGAGGGCGCCTTATTTTCCACTATTTCAAACATAACTTGAAGGTGTCTCCTTCCAATCGAATTAGTGCTGAAACTTCACTTGAGAGTGGATGGGAATAGTTTTTAGTTGGTCTCCTAATCATGGAAGAAATAATGTTGAACAGGTCTCCACAGATAATTTTGAGGTTGGTTGACATATTAAAAATTAAACGTTCGTTATTCTTACTTACTGATTACCTTTTTGTAATTAATCATTGAGTTATTTTTATAAACAATAGATATTTCCCCTGGAAAAAGGAGAGTACAATGGCAAGGAGATAACAGACGTCGCAGACACATGGTATAAAACTTGGGTGAACATGTCTTCCAAACAATTCAAGAATTAGGTGGACCTCGTGTATTTCAACATTTATTTAATTGTCATATGGATGGATTCCTTTTTTTCACTTGTTTAGATTTCTAATTTTTCAAATTACCTTTCTTAGCATCAATTTAAGTTTTATATTATGTGTTCTTGACTCTTCTAAATTTCTTTTATGATTTTTCCCTGGGTTTCAATTCGGGGTAGGTCTGGATAAACTAAAAGAGGAAATTGCAAATTGGAAAAATTCAAGCACCAGTTTAACAAATATTTGAACCGGTGCCATAAACATACATCCACCAAAGCCAGAGCACTGGATAATCATTAACATACCGGTGTTGGTATATGTAATCTGTCCAATTTCAGGCACCGGTTTATGAACATGACCCGGTGCTAGGAAAGAACCGGTGATCATTATCGATGTTCCTAAACAGTGATTCAACAAATGGCACCGGCATCTAAAATACCGGTGATGAGATTATATATGGAGCATCGGTTCATTATACAGGGGCTGATTTTGCATTTCTAGCACCGATTTTATTTACTGTTGCCATAATAACTACATTTCATCACCACCATACTTAGGCACAGGTCGACTGGGAGCCCGAAATACTGGTGCCAGAGGCCCCAGCGACCGGTGCCATAGGAGCATATTCTTCAAAAACAAATGCATCAAAATTTGCTTCTGTAATTTTTGAAGCTGTGTCATCAAATCAGACAAAATATGGATCTTCTTTTTCCATAGAAATTAATACTTTGTGTTTATTCAATAATGAACTCAAGCTGCCGTGAAACATGCAAGATTTTTTCCATGAAGTCAGCCCTGGATTATGCTCTTAAGGTGATCACTGGGTTTTCTTTTATGATAACTAAAAGCATTCAGTGGACTTGGTTTCGACTGTCATTTATTGCGTTTCTGAGGACTTTCTTTCCCTCATTGCTACCAGTTGATAAATTTAGAATTTCTGGCATCTTTCTTTTACTATTATTTCTAAGAACTACTGATCTTTTTATGTTGGTTTTTTTCTTTCTCTGGATGTAGTTGTGCACGTCTGCGTGCAGAGGAAGCGTAATTTTTTAATTTATAAAAAATTTGACACCAATTTTTGAGAATCGGTGCCCAAAATAACCGCTACTACCAGAAATAACCGGTAATAACACTGGTTTTTGAAAACCGATGCCAAGAGGGGAACCGGTCTTTGGAAACTGTAGAAACCGTTCCACCCCCTATTTAGGCACCGGTTTTCAGAACCCCCAAAAACCGGTGCTAGACCCCTCGAAAAACTAGTGCTAGAGGGGTTTCTGTGAAAGTTACATTTCAAAAAATTATAATATAAATAAAATTCTTAATGTATTAGACCCTTAAGAACTCGCCACAAATTATGCTTTGTTGCACAGGATGAACCGGACCAAGAAATAAGAAAAAAATGGATGATGCTTACAAATAGGAAAGCAAAAAAAAGAAGCAAAAGTAGAGTTCTATAAATTTATACCCTCGTGCCGAGGGAATCATAGAACAACCATTGAGATCTCACAAGTTGAAACTTCTATGAGCAAACTTATCCCGACTACTAGTCTTCCGTGCCATAAACTCTCTTGTATTTATATATGCAAAGATATTGATATTGAGGACAAGAACCTCAGGTATATCAAGATCAACTGAGACTAAAGTTAATAAAGGAATCAGGTCATTTGTTTTGAAAACTACGAGAAACTAAGATATCGAGAATCCACCAAAAAGTAAGCTTTGTGGCACTAGATGAAAATCCAAGGTCTTGATTGTTCATCTCTGACTCAAATTCATGACTGTCGTCATTGGTAAGTTATTCGATTAGCATGAGCTCTGACCATGGATATGCCCATGAGTTTGCCCACTAAATGCAATTAGCAATAATTATTAAGAAATATTATTTTACCGCAAGAGTTGCAAGTTTATTTGAACTCGGAACCTCATCCCAACACCAACACCCAAATCAAAATCTCCTTCAGCTAAAGACTACTTATGTCAACCCATATATCTTCGAACTAAACTGTGTTATAAAAAAAACTAAACTAAACAAACAATCAGGCAAACACCTACCACCATGTCGACGGAAAAACCCCCCCACACGTCCAAAAAAACAAAACCAAAGAAACAAAAAAATAAAAGTAACTTAAAATTTGAAATCTGCACCGATTAAGCACCATAGAACGGCGTAAGAACAATTAATGCAGAAAACCAATCATAATATAAATGATTAATTATATGTTATTTTATTGCATGTATTTGTGCACATGCTATTACTTTAAAGTATCAACCCCTATATTTTAAGTAAAACAAAAAAATTTGTCAATTTTCCTTGCTCAGGTTGCAAAATTTTAAAAAATCAAATCAAATATGAGTAATGCAAATAAAATGAATTGCATTGTTGTACGTGTACCATACATGCGATAATCATTCAAACTATATTCTTAAAAGCACAATATGTGCATTTACTTTCTTACAATTATATTTAACGTTTATGTGCATATAAATATAATCAAAATACAATTATGATCCATTTTAATATATATATATATATATATATATATATAACCAATTTGTATCGGATCTTCAACCTTTATACATGGTGAAATCCCCCTACTCCAATGTTTTCAAGTTGGCAGATCATCTGGCTCCTTCTAAAACAAACAAAAAGTCCTCTAGTGGTTATGAAAACATGGGAGACATATGCAGCATGTCTGAGATTCTAGTGATTGTTTTCTTCAATTGCATTAGGAGCTCAATTCCTATTGTCATGTGCTTTACCATCATCTTCATAGGACTTGCGGTTGTCTGGGGGTGTGGATACTTCTTTGTGTAATTACAAATAAATTTGTAAGGTTGTGATCCGGATCAATCAGAATTGGATGTTATTTTTAATAGTCTTGTTACTTTAGATATGATGAATAATTAACTAAAAATAAATAATAGATTGTATTCTATTTTAGGGCACCATAATATGAGAAATATCCGCTCGTGATCACTGTAACTTAAAAATCATATTTTTAGGCACAATATTGTATAATTTGGTCATTTTTCCATCCTAAATAAAGATAACACGAATCTAGAATCAACTATCCCTTTGTCAGAATAAATATCACCAACCAAAATAGAAAAATAAAATTAAGCATACCTTACTACATTGAATGTATCTGCAACCACTATTACATTACAACATCAATATCTATAATTTAAGTAAACATACAAATGTATTCTCCATTTTCCTCGTCCAGGTGGCTAAATATTTAAAACAAATTTACAAAAAAATCTATAAAAGAAAATAAATTATCTAGCTATACGTGCACTTTATGTGTGACAATGCTCGAACTTTACTCGCACAACCACAATATGGGCACGGGTATTTTTTTTATTGATATTTCAAGCTAAATCACACATGAAATAAATAAAATTACAATTAAAACCAATTTCAATACATAATCAAATTCATTACTTATCATATCCTCAAGAACCCATCAAGAAGTAAGATGTGTCGCACAGGATGAACCGGACCTGAGAGTGTTGTCTGTCAATTAAACCACAAACTACCAAGAATTAATATAAAAATGGAATGATTCATTCAAATAGAAAAGGGGAAAAAAGGCAAAACGAGAGTTTCATTGTTGATGCCCTCATACCTAGAGAGCCACCGAACAAGCACTCAGATCCCATAGTTTGAAACTTATATGAGCAAGCCTAACCCGATTACCATACACCCATACTATTACCTCTCTTTTGTTTGTTCCAACTAAAAGAAATTGACGAGTAAGAGATTAGTATTTGATAACATGAACCACGTGTATGTCATGCCCAACTGAGACTAAGATAATGAAATAATATGTACCTTTTCCCAGACTAACAAGACACTAAAATATCGAGAACGTACCAAGAAGGAAATTCTCTTGCACTTGATGGAAATCCAAGATCATGAATGTTTATCCCTGACTCAAATTTTCGACTACCATCTTTGGAAAATTATTTGTTGAGTAAATGCTCTGGCCATGGATCTGCCCACAAAATCAAACTTGCAATATGATTACAGGATATTATTTGCCTACAAAAACTGCAAGATTAGTTTAACTCGAAATGACATTTCCAACTAGAACATCCAAATTAGAACCTTCGTCGGGTGAAAACTACTTCGGCCTAACCATGTATCCTTGAAATAAATTGTGATTATAATAAAAACCAATAAAATACAACAAACAACCATGGAGGCAACCATCGTGCCGCCGTAGTTCACAACCCGCAACCCGAACAACCGTTGCACGTCTGAAACCAAACAAAATCAAATTAATATATATATATAAGTAACTTAAAATTTGAATTTGCACCGATTAATCCTCGGAAGAATAACTAGTGATGGAAACCAACAAAATTAGAAATAATTATTTATACGTTATTAGACTTCACGTATTTTGCATACACTATTATTTTAAAGTATCAATCATTTAATTTTTACTAAAACTAGAATAATATTCTCTATTAGTCTGGTGTAGGTTCCAAAATTTACAAAACAAAATACACAAAAGAGAGTCACAAAAAATGAATTACCTTGTTGTATGGGTATCGTACAATCGACAATCTTTCAAACTAAATTCGCACAACCACAATATGTGCACTAAATTTCTTACTGAGATATTTCAAGATAAAGCACGTGTAAATTTAATCAAAATACATTTTAGATCAATTATAATATAAAATCAAATTCGTAACATATCGAACCCTCAACCTTCCTATACATCAAGGTTTCTCTTCTCACTACCAGAAAATACTCCCTATTAAAGGAAATTTTACTGAAGGACGAAAAATGGATCATCCCAACCCACCAACTGCACCCTCGCTAACGTATAAAAGAGCCCCCTCGCATGAGAGTGTTATATCACAATCAAATCATTAGCCACCAAGTATTAGGGGGAAAATGGAATGATGCTTACAGATAGGAAAGCAATAAAACAAGCAAAAAGAGAGTTCTATAAATTGATACCCTCATGCATGGGGAGTCATAGAACAACCATTGAGATCTCATGGGTTTAAACTTCTATGATAAAGCCTATCCCACCTACCAATCTTCCTTGTCATAAACTCTCTTGTATTTATACATACTAAGAGATGATTATTGGTGACATGAACCTAGGATTTGGCATTCCCAACCAAGACTAAAGTCAATATAGGAACTAGGTAATTTGTTTTAAAGACTTCGAGGCACTAAGATATCAAGAACCCACAAAAAAAGTAAGTTTTGTTGTACTAGATGAAAATCCAAGCTCTTCAATGTTGATCCCTGACTCATATTCACGACTGCCTTCTTTGGAAAGTCATTCGATGAGTATGAGCTCTGACCATGGATCTACACATGAGTTTTCCTACTAAATGCAATTGGCAATAAGTTGCGAGTAGTATTATTTGCCCAAAAAAGTTGCAAGTTTAAACTCGGAACCCCATCCAAACACCAACATCTGAATCAAAACCCCCCTTACCTAATGATTACTTATGAAAACCCATATATCTTTGAACTAAATTGTGTTATAAACACACAAAATAAACACAACAAAGAATAATGGAGCAAACTATGTGCGTCGTAATTACCACTACACTGGCATAAAAACACCCCCATGTCCGAAAATGAAAAAAAAACAAAGAAAAAACAAGAAAAGTAACTTAGAATTCAAAATCTGCAACGATTAAGCGTCATGGAAAGGCTTGGTTGCGTAATAGAAATAATTAATTATATATTATTTTATTGCATTTATTTTTACACACATGATTACTTTAAGGTATCAACCCTTATATTTTGAGTAAAAGTTATAAAAAATATTCACTATTTTCCTTGCCCATGTTGCAGATGTACAAAAAACCAAGATGAGTAATAGAAATAAAAGGAATTGCATTTTTGTACGTGTACCATACGTGGGATAATTTTTACACTATATTTGCAAAAGAAAAATATGTGCACTGACTTTATTACTATTATAATTAACATTTATGCGCATATAAACCTAATTAAATACATTTTAGATCAATTATAATATAAATATATATATATATAATCAATTTGTATCGGACCCTCCACTTTTTACATAGTTAAATTCCCCTACTCTAATGCTAGTACGTTCACTGAACAACTGGCTCCTTCTCAAGCAAGAAAAAAGTCCTCTGGTGGTTCTAGAAATGTGGGAGACATGGGAAGCATGTCCTAGATTCTAGTGATTGTTTAACTTCAATTGCGTTAGGAGCTCAATTCTTGTTTCCAGATGTTGTACCATCACCTTCATAGGACTTGCAGTTCTCTGCAAATGTTGTGTTTCAGATCTATCAGAATTGGATGTTATTTTTAATAATCTCTTTATTTTATATTTGATGAATAATTAACTAAAAATAAACACTATATTGTATTCTATTTTAGGGCACCATAATATGAGAAATTTTATCTTGTGATCACCTTAACTTAAAAATTATATTTTTAGTCACAATACTATATATAATTTGGTTATTTTTCCACCCTAAATAAATGTAACACAAATATAAAATCAACTATGATTTTATTAGAATAAATTTCACCAACCAAAATAGAAAAAGAAAAGCAAGCATACGTTAGTGCATTGAATGTATCTGCACCCACTACAACAAAGCATCAATATATTTAATTTAAGTAAAAAAACAAATGTATTCTCTATTTTCCTCGTCCAGGTTGCTAAATATTTAGAACAACTTACAAAACAAAGCTACAAAAGAAAACGAATGGCATAGCGATAAGTGCACTTTAAGTAAGACAATCGCTCAAATTTTATTCGCACAACCACAACATGGGTACGAACTTATTTATATTGATATTTCAAGCTAAATCACACATGAAACAAATAAAATAACAATTAAAACCAATTTCTACACATAATCAAATTCAGTACGCATCAGATCCTCATGAACCCACCAAGAAGTAAGATGTGTTGCATTGGATGAACCGGACCTGAGAGTGTTGTCTGCCAATTAAACCACAAGCTACCAAGAATTAATTGAAAAATGGAAAGATTCATACAAATAGGAAAGGAAAAAAGAGGCAAAATGAGAGTTCCATTGTTGATACCTTCATATCTAAAGAGCCACCGAACAAGCACTGAGATCCCATAGTTTGAAACTTATATGAGCAAGCCTAACCCGACTACCATGCACCCATACCATTACCTCTCCTTTGTTTGTTCCAACTAAAAGAAATTGACGAGTAAGAGATTAGTATCGATGGCATGAACTGCATATATATCATGCCCAACAGAGACTAGATAATGAAATAATATGCAACTTTTTTTTCCAGACTAACGAGACACTAAAATATCAAGAATCTACCAAGAAGTAAACTCTCTTAAACTTGATGGAAATCCAAGCTCATTAATGAAACTCAAATTCATGACTACTGTCTTTGGCAAGTTATCTATTGAGTATGAGGTCTGGCCATGGATTTGCCCACTAATCCAGTTGGCAATATGTTTACAAGAATATTATATGCCTGCAAAAATTACAAGTTTAGTTTAACTCAAAAAGGAATTCTCAACTAGAACATCCAAATTAGAACCTCCCTCAGGTGAAGACTACTTTTGCCTACCCATGTGTCTTCGAAATAAATTGTGATTAAAATAAATACCAGTCACATACAACAAACAGCTATGGAGCAACCCCCATGCGGTCATAGTTATCACCACGCAACCCGAACAATCGTTGCACGTCCGAAAACAATTAATTTTTAAAAAAAAATATAGGAAATTTAAATTTTGAAATATGCACTGATTAAACCCGGATGAATGACTAGTGATGAAAATCAACAAAAATAGAAATAATTAATTATATGCTATTACTTTAAAGCATGAATCGCTATATTTTTACTAAAACTACAATAATATTCTCTATTTTCCTAGTCTAGGTTCCAAATTTACAAAACAAAATACATAAAAGAGAGTCACAAAAACAAAATGAATTTCCTTGTTGTACGTGTATCGTACGATCAACTGTCGTTCAAACTGTAATTTCTCAACCACAACACGTACACTGGATTTATTACGATGATATTTCACGCTAAATCACATACTACCTTCGTCCCAATAGTTTTGGTCTATCTATTTTTTCACGGTTTTTAATGATCATGTTTGACCATCAATATCTCTAGCTACATGTAAAATTTCTGCAAATAAAATTCATATTTAGAAAATAAATGTTAAGATGAATCTAACAATATTTCACGTGATATTTTTATTCAAATATATTAATTTGTGTTTATGGTCAAATTTTATCAAATTTGATTTGGAAAAAGTAGATAGGTCGGACGGGGGAGTATATATTAATCAAAATACATTTTAGATCAAGGATAATATAAAATCAAATTTGTAACATATCGGACCCTCAACCTTCCTATACGACAAGGTTTTTCTTCTCATTACTAGAAAATACTCCCTCTTACAAGAAAATTTTCTTAAGGGAGAAAATGCTGATTCCAACCCACCAACTGTCATCCTTGCTAACGTATCCAGACACTCACGGGTGTACCCCAGTGGTTGGGAGATATGTGGGTTTGCAGTCATCCCAGATTCGATCCTCGGTAGCGGAAGTGTGGGGAGTTCTTGCCTGGCAAGGCTCCCTTGTGCGCATCGAGGCAATACCAAAACACATTGGTCTTGGTGTTGAGCTACCGTGATTTACCTCTAATATGTTGGTCTGGGTGTGGGCTGCTATGGGCCGCTGAGTGCGAGCAGATCAATCGCCTTTTGTTAAGGTATACAGGATTTGGAATTAATTTAAGTATAAATCCTATTCGCTTGTTTAAAAAAAAGAGTATAAATGTGTACGAATCTCAACTCACAACAAGGAAGCATTAAAAGCAACCCAACATTAATGTACAAAGCATGAAGTAGTCAATTACAAATAAGAATGGGCGTCATTGAACATTGTGCTCGATTGTAACAAACGTGTCCAACCGGGTGTATCAATCTATGTGTATCGAATTAACCGTCATCTGATGGCCAAACCCTGCTTCAATTTGCCAAACCTACAAAATAGACTCCTCGGGGTGGGTAGGGAAGGAAGCTCTGATGCCAAAATCAAACCAAAAGTGTTCGAATTGAGTATTGAAAATTGAATGGATGAATACCCTTGTATTAATACGGGTTGATCCCAGATATTTTTCCAAATCATGTTGAGATAAATATGTCATTTCCATGTAGGAATGAGTGTTTTACCATAGTAAAATTACCATATATTCAGTATACCTTAATTATACCTTGAAAAGTGGAGTATTCCGAAGATAGAATCATATTTTCATATCTTTCGTTTAGCTGTTGGTCTTTAACATAACAGAATTGTCAGAATAAATCAGTTAGATGATTAAATTTGATTTTATCTTGTTGACTAGTTAGAGTTATAATAGAACTAGTCTACCTTCATGCTTTGTACTCTCTATTTATTCTCTTCATGATCAATAATAATATTCACGGGAAATCATTATTTCATGGTATCAGAGCAGTTCTGATCCTAATTCATTAATTTTTTTTTTCTGCCTCCCCTCTCTCTCTTTTCCGGCGATAGAACCACCGCCCTTCCGGTCAACTTCCGGCCTAACGCCGGCCAAACTCCGGCTGACTCCAGCATCTTTTTCGGTTGCCAGATCCTCTCCGGCAGCGATCGGTTTCCGATATAGCAGGCCTCTTCTCGGCGATTGTCTTTCCAGTTCCCGGCGTCTGATCCATCTTCTCCGGCCGCGCGACTCCTGTAGCATCCATATCCGGCGGCTTCATCTCCTCCAGGCATGTCGTCATCCTCCCGGACACGGTTCTCCTTTCCGACAGTGGCTTCTTCATCCTCTTCCAGCCGAGTTCACTACGTCACCGGCCGAGTTCGTTGCGTCACCAGCCGAGTTCGCTGCGTCACCGGCCGAGTTCGTTGCATCACCGGCCGAGTTCGTTGCGTCACCGCCTACTGCCTGACCAGCGTTCTCCTTCTCTCTGCGCGTGGGATCCACGCGCCCAAGCAGAGACGCGCTTTTCCTTTCTCTCCGCACGTGATATACACGCGCTGAAGGTCAGAGGCGCGCGATTCTCCATCTGCGCGTGAGTCTCACGCGCTCCATTATTTCCAGCGCGTGAGCTGCACGCGCCTGGCGGCTTCTTGGCAAAAATTCCTTTTCTGGTTGATATTTTCTTTGCTTTTGTGATATGGATCATTTTGGTTCTCGACGATGTGATATTTCGAGCCATAAACGCCTTTCTCATCAGCGACGACACAATGAGTTCAAGTGGATTTTAGATTCTGGCGCTACAAAACATATGGCATCGTCTCCAACTGTTGTTGACCGTGTGACACTCTATGATGGTTCTGCTCATGTCTCTGTTGGTAATGGTGCTAAACTCCCTATTACACACGTCGGTGATTCTTGGCTTACTAAGTCTTTGCCTATTTATGATGTTCTTATTGTGCCTGATATCACTAAAAATTTGCTTTCAATTAGCAAATTGACTCGGGATTTAAATGTTGTTGTCTGCTT
>JAULKM010052705.1:0-12669 GCA_032355605.1 Rubia tinctorum
TCTTTCTTGCTCAGAATCCGGTTTCGCATAAGAGAGCCAAGCACATTGATATTGATTATCATTTTGTGCGTGAGATGGTGTCTTCACGCAAGCTCAAGGTTGCTTATGTTCCTACTGATCAACAGCTTGCTGACATCTTTACAAAGGGTTTACCCCGTCCTCAATTTGAGTTCTTACGGTCCAAGCTTTGCGTTGCGACAAGTCCCACGCTTCGCTTGAGGGGGTAATAGAATATTAGACAAATTAGAATCAGGTTAAGAAAGGAATACTCTTTCTGATTGGTTTTGTATATATCATTTTCCATATATGATTTTTCCTTGTATACCCTTTGTACTCAGTGTGTGTGTGTGTGTATATATATATATATATGAATACACACAGCCACAATTATTTGTGGGTTTTACATTCTATCAATAGGCCATTCCAATCCTCCACCCTCTTTAACATTCCAACGATGGATTGCGTTAACATTCAAAGCAACTCTTTGCTGAAGGAGAGTTACATAACCCTAGAAAGAAACTGGGATCGAATATATATAATTCAAATCCTCCTTAACATTTGAATTCCACTGAGGAACTCAATATGGACTGCTACAGTTGAAGGTATAAGCGTTTTCTCGCCAACCCACTATATTTGACGGGGGGATGATGATTCTTTTTTCCAGCACGTCTGTTGGAGAATGTGTACATATCCTTTGCATCCCTACAAGCTGATACAGAGTATAAGGCTCGAAGCAACCCGTATTGAGGTGTGATAATAAGCTCTCTACATATGGTCTTGAAAGCAATAACGATAACCACCACATTTGGGTGAAATTGAGCGGGGTTAGCATCAAATTATTTCAAGAGTTTCGAGAAGCAGGGGGGGCATAACCCGTTCCTAAAGTGTTGATGAAAAAATATGGATTTGTCAATTGGCAAGGTGGTCGGAGACTCATCCTCTTAGAGGGGTGTCAACTTAAAGTTGTCTGGTATACGTTGTTGGGAGGGAAGGAGTCGAGATAAGCTTCCATACCTTCTAGTCCATAACGTACGGCTTTGTTAAATACTCATCATTGCTATGCGTAGGAGCTTCTTCCCTCTTACGCTTCTTGACTAATAATTTCCTCCTTTGAGGAATGGCCGAAGGGGTTTCTTATAGTTCGACGCCTCCATATTTGGTAGGCCTCAATAAACCCTTGCCCTTCCCTGGTTTTAAGTGCAATGAAACCTTCCAGGGAGATCCTTCCCCAAGAGATCATCCATATTTGGGACAAATAAAGCACCTTCAAGGTCATTGTTCCCTGAAACAGTCTGTTTTGATTATTGAAAGGACTTTTCCCCATCAGAGTGCTCAAGACAAAGACCCCCTTCACTAGGATGTGTCTCTACACCAGAATCTAAATCTCTACGGGGGCTAGGATATTTGTAAGCCATTGGAATTAAAAATAATGAAGAGAAAACTTACTTGTAAGGGGATTTGGGAATTTGGAGGAAACACTGAGGAAGGAGGAGCTTTGAGAAAATCCGTTTCAAATACCTACAGAATAGAAGTGGGAAGGACGAAAATGGCAGTTTTAATGAGATAATAGGGGATGGAGTTACCAAAAAGGTAATGATTACCTTGAAAAGAGAGAAAATATGAAAATGCGTGAAAACGTGGGAAAACGTGGGAAGAAGTGTGATTAATAACTCCCACACAGTAAATGGTTTCTCGCCTAGTGATTTTTCACGCGCCGTACACGCCCCCGTTTGAATCCAAAAGAGGGAGATGTGTTTAAGAAAACTAAAGTGCTCTAGATATGTCGAAATACTCAAAGTTGTTAGCCCTTCGAGTACTCGAACATAGTCCCACTTCAAGTTTTCTTTGGGATTTTGATAATGCTTCTTCTCGAATGGGCCTTGGACTACTACGGTTAGAGTTATTTTAGTCAAGCCCAAATATCTTTAGAGGCGCTAACAGTCAAAGCAATCAGTTATCACGGAGATAATTATGCGGAGAGTTAGTATTTCAATTACACACAATTACAATTAGGGTTTTAACGTATAAATACCCAGGTACGTCCTTTGTTATTATTCATTCACAATTTTTATCAGAAAATCATTATTGACTTAGGTATCAAAGAGGTTTCCCTTGAGATCTCCCGAGGTTTGTTTATTGCAGATTACAACCAAGGACTTAGAAAGGGGGCTCGATCGGATTCCAAGCACATCAATTAATAGGAGTATTGAATAGTGGTCCATGTCATCACATTCACGCACAATTACATTTCTACATTTTATTTATTAGAGGAAGTCCAATATATGATAAATAAAATCTTAATTTTTTAAATCTTCAACAAATTTCTTATTTTTTAAAATTTAACATTTACTTTTCTTTATTAAGATAGATTGGCCATAAATTTATCATTTTTAAAATTCATATTAGAGCCCATCACTTGAAAGACGGTCTTTCGATAAGTAATGGAAAGACCATGGACTAAAGTTCAATTTTAGCACAAAAAAGATGAAAATTTGCAGGTTAAAGCAATTAAAATCTGGGCCAAATTTGGATTATAAACTATTTGGGTTAACTCACACGTTAGAAACATCACATATTTAAAGTAAACTGTATAGTTTATATATTTTAATTTAAATATGTAATGTTTCCAATCAAAATTCAAATATTTCACTTGCAATTACTGCACAGTATAAACCTCTAAATTTATATTATTCTAATTAACCTCGTATTTCCACATGTCTATGAAAAGATGATTTTTTCCAAGACTCTGTCTTCATTTTATCTCTCTACAAATATGAAAACCCAATTATTTCATTTTCATTTAAATCTCTACAAAGAATGAAACAAAAATTTTATGTGAGGATAAAATAATTTAATGTATATAAAGAGTCTGCCTCTTGAAAGACGGTATTTCCATAAGTTATGAAAAAACCAAAGTTTAAACTGTAAATTAGAAAAAAATTAAGATAATTTTTTTGAGTTGTATTAATTGAGTCATAAATTTGTAACTAATGCACGTTGCCTAATAAATTATTAATATTACAACTAAAACCTCATACCTTTCTATAATTCTAATTCAACCATGTCTTTCCATATGCCTATGGAAATGCGGTATTTCCCAAGACTTTGCCATATATAAAATAAAGGGTTATTTACATTTATAACCCTAACTTTAGGCTGAAAGTGTCAATATAACCCTGCAATCTCAGAAAGTGTCAATATAACCCTAACTAATTATTGTATGTGTCAATTTAACCCTAACTTTTAAAAAAATTGTGCCCATATACCAAAGTCCTCATTTCCGGCGTTGACCCTCTCATTTTCGGCAATGATGAAACAGTGAAATGACTAAAATGCTCTTAATTTAGAAGTTGAAACCTTTATCCCCATAATATCCCTGTCACCACTAGCCACCACCACCGTCACGACCTCTGCCACCATCTCCTCCACCACATCCGCCACTACCACCACTCTCCCCAACCACCGCCACCACTCTCCCCAACCCCCGCCACCGCTACCACCACCACCACCACCACCACCACCCGTCCCAGCCCCAACACCACCACCCGTCACAACCACCACCACCAGCCCCAGTCATCCCCACCCGTCACAGCCACCGCCACCACCACCCGTCACAGCTACCACCATTGTCACAATCATCGCATCCTTCATTCTCGGCATAAGCATCTCCACCATTACAAGACAAGACAGTCGACGCTTCTCCACTAAGTTCCTCGAACCCCTGGTCTCTCTCGCCCCACCATACTTGACCGAGACCCGAATTGGAAGCGGGTCTGAACCCATTTTTCTTCGTCGTTGTCGGCGCCAGAGTCGTCTGTCGATGGCACCCCCAATCCAGATTTGTAAAACAAAATCTTCATTTCTCCAGGTCTGAAGCAACCGCGATCTACCCCTCCCCCTCCCGCTGCTACCAACCCCACCAATCACCTCTTCTCCACGACCTAAACCCTAAGGACTCTGCCAACGAACCCACCCACTGTTAATCCCCACCACCCCCACAACCTAAACCCTAAAATCTTGGCCTACAAACTTGCCTAAAGAAGAAGGGACAGCGAACTCGCCTAAAGAAGAAGTCCGGGTCAGAAGAAGAAAGCGAAGGAAAAACTGAGAGAGCAACGGAACCTAATCGAACACAATGAAGAATAAGAAGAACATATCATCGTCGATGCCGTCGCCGGTGCTTAATATAAACTGGGAGGGCAAAAACAAGATCTTCACTCGCCGCTCAAACCCCACCGCCGCTCAGCCAAGCGCTGAAAAATTAGAGGGACGCGAAGACAGCGAGCGGGGAGAAAAGGGGGACTAAGGAAGAAAATGGAAGAAAACATAGGAAAATAGGAGTAAAGGGGTGAAGGGCAAGGTCATCTTTTCATGTTTTTGTATTTTTTGGACAAAGGGCGAAACGGTATTTTCAACCAAAATTGACAGTAACCCAGTTGACTAAAAAGTCAACATGGTCAAAAGCTATTTTAGCACTTTCTGAGATTGCAGGATTATATTGACACTTTCCGTATAAAGTCAGAGTTATTTTAACACTTTACTCTGAAATAAATCAAGAATTTTATTATAAGAAATCTCTTAAAGTGACTCTTTCACCTTTAGCTCTTATTATCGCAGGCATCCTATTATCGTCGTTTCATAATAGTACTTGCACTAACTCCACACTTATATCATTGGTTCTTTATTAAATAATGAACTATTATTTTCACTGAAAGAAAACTCTAAAAAAAAACTTGTTTTATATATTCCTCAACTTGCTAATTAACTAAAAAGCAATCCTTAATTTTTCGGCCAAGACAAATGGAAGAAGATGGGACAAATTGATTTCATTAGTTGATGATGGTATGCTCTCCGTCTCTTTGCGTGGTTCACAATGACAGCAACTCAACTTGTCCAACTTACTAAATCTGGACTGTATAAATTATACATATGCTGGTTGTAGAATAACTGGAGGAGAAATTAATTTTGTACCCTTAAATAATATTTTAAATAGCTCTCTTTTATCTGTCACCCATGGAGATCGATTCGAAGAAAATGAGCTGAGAATTGAGATCGACCCACCCAGTGGCGGACCCAGTAATTTATATGCGGGGTGCACCAATTATATATATATATATATAATATGAATAAAATATATAAAAACTAAAATAACTCCAAAATTAGTGGGGTGCACTATTTTAAAAAAAATCAGCTGTAAAAATTAGTAAAAAAAAAACTAGAGTGCACTTGCACCCCAGGTTACTACATAAGTCCGCCCCTGGACCCACCTCACCATGTACAATTAATTTGAAGATCCAGTGATGCATGAATTTGCACGAATTTAAAAATTAGTCCACACCAGATCATTCATAAGCATTTTTCAACATAGTAGAAAATTTCAACTTAAAAATTTTTCAGACAAAAAATCTGAAAATTAAGACAATTTCATATTTTATAAGTTTAAGAGTCTGCTTCCTGCAGGACCCCCATGGTAAGACCAAGGCTAAACTATAAATAAGGGAAGTATGAAATACGGGGTTTCAAATTCGGTGTTGTAAATATAAATATTTCTGATTCGGGGTCAATTTTAAAAACATCACTTAAATTCAGGGACCTCATTGCAAACATCGTAAATAAGCTGCCTGCCGGAACCCTCGTTCTCCTCTGCGATGCTCTGCCATTTTCTGCAAATACCGCCCGCCTCCGATGAGCATAAATCACCGTCCGTCCGTGAACGATGATTTATTCACATGATTTGATAAATCAGCATAACTGTATAACAACAAATTGATTTATAATGACCTGTTGGAAATGATTTGCAGAGCGGTTTCTGCATTGATTTCTTCAAATCATAAAATCATCGTGGTTTAGGGCAACGCTCAAAAATGCTGCTGCAACGTGGGTTCTATTCTATAACATCGACGCGGCTTCAATGATCAGGCCTCATGGTTGAAACTGTAGCAGCGTGGACTTGTGGCATTCGAGATTTGAAGCGGCTGGGGACAGGGAACCAGATTCCTTCAGGGCTTCCGTCGATTGGGGAAGAGATTCGGTTTTCCGCCGATGCAGACTTCCGGCAATGTTCAAGCGTGGTTTAGATATGAATTTAGGTGTCGCTCAATATTTTGGGCCATTTCAGTTAGGCCTAATCTATATAACTCAAACTAAATATAAAGGCAAAGTATTGGGAAATACGGTTTTTCCATAGGCTTATGAAAAGACGGGGTTTAATTAGAATAATAAAATGTAAAAGGTCTTTGTTGCAATATTAAAGTTTTATTATGCAACGTGTAGTAGTTATAACTTTTATAACCCGGTTTATCCAACCCGGAAATTTTATCTTAATTTCTTCTAATTTACACTTTAAACCTTAGTCTTTCATGGCTTATGGAAAGACCGTCTTTCAAGAGACGGACTCTAATATAATATATTAAAATCAAACAAAAAAATTTCTTTAATTATTTTTGAAACTCCATCTCTAATTAAACTTCTTTATATTGCATATCAATCCTTGGTCTCACTGCGAGACGGTCTCGCACAAGACTTTGTCTAAACATGACACGAAACATGACATGCGTCAAAATTTGACCGAGTTGCGTATCGATCGACGAATCTAAAAATAGACATGGGTATCGGAAGAGAGAAACAGATGCCTTTGGAAGTTGTGAAAACTTATCCCAGTTATCTTTTTTAATTAACTTTTTGTTTCTTGATTCTGGGTAATTAAGTCAAACTAATGAATTTGGACGCAGAATACGTTCAAATGCATTTGTTTGACTTACCTACCTAAAATCTAAAAACAAATCAATATGTTGAAAAAAGAAGAAGATAAAAGTCCATTCTTTCACTGTTATCTAAAATTGATAAACTTTCTTGGTTTCCATACCCACGTCAATATACACAAATGCATAAAATAATAAAATATAGGCGTGTCGGAATATATTTTATGATACTTTATATGATTGGCGTGTCGGAAAAACAGTTAAGACACTCAGTTGACTGAGTCGGCATGTGGATAAAAATATCAAATTTGAGTGTTGCCGTATCCAATCCCTACTCAGAAACGACACTTAATTCGAGCCTAACATAGCTTTGGTGATACTATCTCAAGATATCATTAGACCTCATCGTGATTTATCGAAGTACATCCAGAGATGGCAATCAATACACGCTATTGGCCTTATTTCAATGAAATATTCTGGATTATATAACAATATTAATTCTATAGTTATGGTGAACATTTAATTATATGATAATGTTATTTTCCATAATGTTGTTGGCGCATTAGATGGAGCTCTTATACGAGCAATTATAAGTGATGACAATGGTGTGTCCTTTCGAAATTGCAAGGGTAATAAACGCTTCAATATTTTGGCGTGTTGTTCGTTTGACAAAAGCTACATGTGTATTAGTGTTAGATGGGAAGGAAGTTTCCATGATATTACCGTGTGGAGATATTCATTTACAAATCCAAAATATGTTTTCCCACGTCGCTCCAAGGTAAAATTGACAATTTACCTTATTTAGATTCACTAATACGAAAGTCTCTAGTGGTGTCCCAACTGATGAACATGGCAGATTCTAGATATCCAAGTACCCTATGATGGATGAGCGAAGTAACAATTAGGAAGCACATAACGAAGTTTAGAAATGTACCACCTGCAAGTATCGCTGGGACATTTCAACCACAGACATTCACTGTTAAGAATGAAAGTTAAAGGTGTGTTTGATCAATTAAAAACTACTTGGAAGGTGCTGAAATATAGTCGCAGATGTCACCTAAAAATCAAATGACAATAATTATTTCTTCTTTCACGCTTCATAACTTCATTAGAATGCACGAGTATCGATATTAGACCACGAGTTGAATGATCGCGAAGTTATTGATTGACATGTGTTTGATCAAGCTCAGAAAAATGCCATGATATAAGTGTGTAACGATATAGTTTTACCACTTTAGAGCTCTAATAGAAGAAATGATGAAGTGCAAAGGTGGTGGTGAGGAAAATGACAACGTGGATGAAAGTTATTAGGAAAAATGATGATTAATATGTATTTTATTACTAAAATGATGTTGAAAATGTATTTATTGGAAGAAAAACAGAAACCCTCATTACAATAGAAACACTTCTTGTCTTTAAACAAATCCTATTATTTTGAAAATCCCTGTATTGGAATAGCTTAAAATTTTATATGATAACAAGTATTATATGTTAAGTTGTGGGCAAATCGAATTCTACCATGTGTTATACATATTCGAAAGAGATTTTTCCAGAAAGAAATGAGTGATAACACATGACAGAATCTGATTTGCCCTACACCTTAACATACTATAACATTTGCTAATATAATTATTTATCATTTAGTATCATCCTCAAAGTCTGAAAAGGGAGGTAATCGAACCTTAATAGCTTTGTTTTTCTAAATTTTCTATTTTAATATGTTTTTAAAAAATTATTACACTGTCATTGAATATAAAAAATGAATTATAATTATTCATTCAATAATATTTTTCACTCTATGCACATAATTTCTACATAATTTAATTTATTTAAAATATAATATAATATAAAGTTTTTTAAAATAAAATAAAATAATATAAAGTTAATATAGTATTAATTTTTAATAAAAAGGATAAAGTATACTATAAAATAAAAAATGCTGGAGAAGTGCTTCAAAATTTAAATCGAAGAGACGTTCTAAATTGGGTTAGTGTAGTTTAAAATTAACTACAATCATTAGTTCATTAGACTGCCTTTTAATCTTCTTCGACTAATTTATAATATATTTTATTTTCTCTCCCAATTCAAACTGCAATTTAACTATTTATTTAGTCAAAATTTCTTAACTTTGACCCCTAAATTGAATAGGTGTATAAGTATAAATATTATTGAGTGATACTTTGTTTGATTCGTTATAACTTATATTTTCAGAATATCAACTTTTTACAAGTTTTAATTATTTTTAATAAAAGACATTAATGATCAAATATTTTTTGAGTCAACTGATGAAAGTCAAAGTGTGCAGTTTGAATTGGCACAAAAGAATTACTATTATTTTAAATAAATGTAAGTCAAACTATGATAATGAGATTGGTAAGAAAGAAGTACCAGTAATGTAAAGCACAGTGTTAACGATAGGGTTCGTATATAATTAAACTGATAATATACTCGTTTGTAGTCCATGCGCAGCACGTGGTTTTTGTTTTTATTTTATTTTTATAAGATGCAGGAACTTTTATCTACACAGATTCACTGGGTGTTGCATATTCGTATCATATCTGCATATCTATATAAAAAATATTTTTCATGTTTCGTTCATAATATTAATTGTAGTTCGTGTCTTGACGTAATATCAAAATTATGATCGATTCAAGTTGAATAAAAAGTTATGAATTGAAAGGTAATATTTGAAGACTTCATATCTAAAAAAATTAATGAACATAAGTTTATTTTATTTCATGTTTTTGTAAATGAATAAGTGTGGGATTTGTCTCAACGGTTTAGTTTTGTTTTTCAACTCGATCGATAGATTATATCATTGTGTTCATGCTGATAACTCGATTTAGTTGTGCACGTTAATGTATTGTTCTCGATCTGCTTTTACAGATCGTGTGTTTGTAATTTCGTTTATGTTTTATTTTAGGGTTTCCATTAATTTGGGTTCGTCAAATCTGTGTTTTTCAATGTGTTTACAGTTTGGACAAAATACATCATGGTTGGATCAAGTGGTGTTACAGTTGTGGAAGATCTCTGTTTGATGCATTGATATTGATGCGTGATACGCTCCTCTTTGCTAAGTGGTCATGATTTTCGCGGGAAGCGAATAAATATTCCCGAGGGAGACATTACAATTTTTATTGGACCTCGTATCTATTATAATATAGAAGATAAGTCTGGTAGGCATGTACTTTAGATACCCTTGCAATATAATAGTTATTACTAGCGGTTAATTAGTTTGGACGTCACTTCCACTCATTCTAATCACCACTAGATGTTTTTCCAGCATATTTGAATGATTGATTAAAAAACAAAAGTGATTAATAATAGGTGATTAATATAACACTTAAATTGGAGAGTAGCTATAACTACGATGTATCAAACAAGAATTGCACAAAATTTTGTTTTAAACAGTCTAAACTTTAGCCCATGCTTTATTAATTGTGAAATTATAAGAAATTTCATTTAGAATGAGTTTTTTAAATATGCAAATAAATTTAGGATCCTACTGTGCAATTACCAAAATACTATATATATCACAAACATTTCTGATTTTTCATTTTTCATTTTTTTCTCCCTCATCGATCAGAAACCGCCATTTTCTGCCGGATTCATGCCGAAAATTCATTGGAAATTCGCCGATCTCCATTTATTTTCCGCCACTCTTCTTCTTCAGCCGGAGAACGGAGCTCCACACCGCGATGCCTCTTGCGAATTCGGATTTAAATCCAGTTGTTGCGCTCCGTCGCACATAGACGACATCGCACGGAGAAAAGTCTAGGCGGCGAGGAGAAATCGACGGCGAGGCAATGATGAGGGGCTAGGGTTTGTCGATGATGGATCTAGGGTTTTCAGACGGTGAGGCAAGTCCCAGCATCGGCGACGGCGATGGCAACGTGGCAACTGCGATGAGGCAACGAGATGACGACGAGAGACGACGAGGCGACGTCGACAAGGCTGAAGAAAAAAAGGTTGAGATGTACGTACCGGAGAGAGACGATAACTCGCTCGTGAAGACACGCGTTGGCGGTAGACGGAGGTGACGCCGAACAACGGCGGAGGCAACGACGAAGCTTCTGCTCGGGAGAGGTGAGCTTTAATTTTTTTTCGTTTTGTTTTTTCCCCAAAGAGATATACTGAGTTTTATTATTTTTTGAGTGAGTTTATGATAAATAAAGGTTCTCTGATCTAGTGGTTAGTTCTCTGTGCTTGAGGTTAAAGGTATGAGATTCAAATCCCACCAGAACATTTATTTTGAAGAATTTTATGTTCTTGCGGTACATGTTGAGATTTAATAATATTTAACTGCGTGTATGTTTAGTAGTGTGTCTCTGGTGTAGTGGTTATTACTCTAGTTTTTGAGATTGGCAACCTGAGTTCAAATCCCACTAGATTTTTTTAAAAAAAAAAGATTTTTTATTATTGGGGTACTATAACTTTTTGTTAATGTTTGTAACTTTTTTTTATGCTTATGTTGATATTTTTCATTATTCGGGTGAGATTTAATTGATATGAGTTGATGTTTTTAGGTTTTTTTGAGTGATATGGATTGACATTTGTAGTTTTTAATTTATTTTCTCATGTTGATGTTTTTCATTTTCAGGTTGAGGTTTTAGTAATACGAGTTTATGTTTGTGGTGTCTTTTTTCTTACGTTGATGTTTTTCATTTTACAGATGAGATTCAGGTGTTATGAGTTGATGTTTGTAACTTTTTGGGTGATATATGTTAATATTTGTAGTTTTTTTAAAAAAATTCTTATGTTGATATTTTTAATTTTCAATCTAAGTTTCAAGTGTTAGATGTTGATGTTTGTATCTTTTGGGTGATATAGGGATATATTTGTAGTTTTTTTTAAAAAAATAATTGTTAATGTTTTATGATTTTCAAATTGAATAATTTATACTCTTGGGGTACCGTAATTTTTTATATAATTTTTTAGTGTTTTTATCTCATGTTGATATTTTTCATTTTTCGCCTGAGTTTTAGTTGATATGAGAAGGTGTTTTGTAGTTTTTTTTGGTGATATGTTTGATGTTTTGTAGTTTTTTTTCCTTATATTGACGTTTTTCATTTTCCGGGTTAAGTTTAGATAATAAAAATTGATGTTTTTAGCCTTTGTTGATGTTTTTATGATCTTTAGTTGATCTTTTGTTAGTTGTAGTCGACAATTTTTCAATTTTTGTTGATTTTTATTTGATATATATATATATCGTTGATTTTTATTATTTTCCTTCAATTTTTAGTCAATATTTTATGATTTTTCGTTGATGTTATGCTATTTTTTGCTATGTCTTATAAATTTCAGTTCCATTCATATTGATTTTTTGCATTTCAAAAATATTTTATAATATTTTATTGATTTTTTTTCAGATTATAGATTGCAAATGGCGAGAAAATAATGGAAAAATTGAAAAATGATCTAAAAATATTAGAGATGAGTCTCTTTCGGTAGAAGAATACAGTTTGAAATGTATAAAGGTTTCTGTTAGGCTGTCGACCATCTCCATGAAGTAATATTAGTGTTTCAAAGCCGACTTATTGTGTGATAATTGAGAATGATGAGTTAAATTCAAAATGCTACTCCGTATATTAGTTTAGTAGTATTGTGTAAACTCATGTAATCATGAACTGTAATTATATGATATTTATATTAATAAAATGAAACGATATGATATGTAACAGAATGATTTAAAATTTAAAATTTAAAATTATGTGCATTAGAAAATCTAAATAAATTATAAATACATTTATAAATTGATAATAGAGCATAAATAAACGTCGGTACAAATTAAAGTTATAATTATAGAGTCCATCTCTTGAAAGACGGTCTTTCCATAAGTTATGGAAAGACTAAAGTTTAAAGTGTAAATTAGAAGAAATGAAGATAAAAAATTTCAGGTTGTATGAACCGGGTTATAAAATTTATAACTACTACACGTTGCATAATAAAACTTTAATATTGCAACAAA
>JAULKM010052716.1:0-12668 GCA_032355605.1 Rubia tinctorum
AAGTGTCAGCAGGAGTCGATACTTATCTTTATCAGTTCTGATCTGCTGTTAGGGTTCTTCATTGGGTTTCGATTTTTTGATTCACTAACTTGAGCTCTAACTTAAAGTTCAGACTGATAAAGGGTACGAAATTACTTATGTATACATCTTTTAAGGGGGCATAGCTTCTGTTTCGTCTCATGAAGCAACAACCGGCAATTCGGCCAATACTTTTGATCATTCTTTTGTAAGACTTAGCCTTCCTGGCTGCCAAATATCTTGGCTTTTTATCATGGACTGGGAATCCAATTTATAATCCCACCTCCTTCAGGGGGGTTTTATTAAAAAAAAATTTTAATATTCGAAAGTTGGAGGTTCCTCCAAGGAACAAGATTCCTATTACCAGGATCGTTATACGACTGAAGTTGGCACGTCATCCCGTGCCTCTTTCAAGGATAACATTGGAGAGGTTCTAAAGGTGGGTATACTTGATCCGGAAGATGTCTTTAGTTGAAGCCTAAGAAGTGGGCGATGGAGCTAGGTCACCAGACAAAATTACTGTTGCTCAAGTTAGAGCTATAGAATTGGAATTGAAGACGAAGCTATAAGCAAGCATGGCTAGAGTAAACGAGTGTGAGAAATATTTTAAAGAACATGATGTTGTTATTGGAAAACTTAAACATGAGTTGATGAATATCATATTGATGGAAAGGAATGAAAGAGGTTTTAGGGGGAGAAGACCCGGGAAGTTTTTCAGAAAATGGATATTATATCAAAGCAAACTAATTGTATAGAATAGTTTGATTGGATACAAATGCTCAAGATTGAGTGCAACCACTTTGGATTGATATCTGATGAGTGACAGAACCAATATGTGGAGGACTAAGAGTATAGTATTCAATTGTTGACTAAGTATGGAGACATGGAGAGGAAGATCGAGGCTCAAGAAATATGTTGCAGTAAACTAGAAGAACAATGATGCACCGTTAAGGCACCGCTGAGGGCGTTATTTGATTTAAATGCGAAACATCGCAAGGATATTTCTAAGCTTAAATTTTGTGGTATGGATATCGTACATTTTCATGACAGAATCTTTCATCTTCTTCTTATCTTCCCGAACGCCGAAAATGAAGACAGGGATATTGTTGTTTTAAATTTTCTTCACTGCAGACTCCGTGGTGAGTTTATACTTGAGGATCTGATATTAATCAAGCTTTTATTTTATTTTATTTTTTGAGAGAAAAAATTGGTTGAAGCTTAAAATGTTATTGCAGGTTGTGGGGAGCAAGTATTCATTAAGAACTTGCACACTGTGCAACCTAAAAAACCAAATTTGAGTTATATGAATATCAAATAAAGAAATTTATACGAACGTCAAAGCTGCCTCCATAAATGAAGACATGCCAAAGCTTGATCAGATGTTCGAAGGATATGTCTGGGATCCTCTAAGTGACATGGCGGGTCTTATGTCTAAGGAAAAAATGAAACTTAGAGATGCAACATTCAATGCTTTGATTGATCAATTTCATGATGATGAGTTGATGACTACATCGAAAATGTCTTTCATTGATTGTTCAAGAGTTCCAAAATAATGAAGACATCATGAAGAACACTATACTCTTTTTTCCATCGGGTTTGTTTAGTGAGGTAGTGTGATCATTCTAAAAAATCATTTTGGAATAAAGCCCATTAAACTCGGACATGTGGGTGTTGGAAGAGTTTAATTTCGGCTATGCTTCATTTGAGGGATTACAATATTCAGTTCTGATTTGATTAGAATTGGATTTGGTCGTGGTTTATAATATACTAAGTATTCACCAACAAAAAGAATTATATTTGGTAAGATTAAATAAGGAAATATTCATTCAAGATTTAGCTTGATGAATTTTGGCCATATCTCCTCTTATTTAGGTATTTTAGTTTGATATAGTTTTATCTTCTTAAAACTGACTTACGTCTTTCCAGTTTCTTATGAGAATTACCAAATCCTGTTTTCATTCTTATTTGTACTGGCTAAATTATTCCCTATAAAAAGGGGAGGCCTTGGACGAATTCGACAAAACTTTTATCAATCATATATTCTGAATTTGAGTTATTACTCTTTGCTTGCGAGAGATCCATTGTTTCTTAATCCTTCAGGTTAATTAAGTTAGCAATACCTTTCAAATATGTGGGCTAATCTTGTGGGCTTGTTAGTAAACAATTTGTGCAAGGGGGGCGAAATAACCTTTTTTGTGGTCAAGAAGTCACCAAAATTCCACAATCCAGAGTATTCACAAGGAGATTCATATCAGTTGGTATCAAAGCAAAGCAAAAGATCTCCTTGTGGCTGAAAATTTCAATACTGGTTTTTGAGTTTTGCTTTGATTTATTTTTGAATTTTATTTCATCAATTCATAAACTCTTTCATGTCATATTCTAACTGTGTTTGTTTGATCTTTATTACTAGGAGGATTGAATCTAGAGTCAATCTGCTTTCACCTTCATCAATCGAGTCAGGAGGACGTTAAAGGATCTGGGCATTAAAAAGTACTATTCGTCTTCACCTCTCGATTGGTTTAGTAGTTTTATTAGTTTATTCAGTTTATGAGCTTGTGATATTTTCATCCACTATTCTGGAAATTATTGCATGCTTAGAATCCTATTTGTTTTCTTTATCGATCTTTAATTCCGTGTTCTTGAATTTGTTTATGAGTTCTTGATTGCACCTTATACAAAAAAAATCTTTGTTTTTTTCTAGATAAAGTGTCATATTATTGATTCGTACGATCTTGAATACCTCAAAATTCATTTGAATAGAGATGAAGTTTTAAAGACAGTTAACTTTGTTCCCAAAAAAATGGAAAAAGGGTAGAAGATTTTTGGGATTTATCTCTATGGGATTTAGGATTTGGAAATGAAAATTTGGGTCTGTTTTGTAATTTTTGAAAGTTTGAGAGCTGTCTTGCAAATATTCTGAATTTGGGGAAAAGATTATGATTTGGAAATTCAATTCCGATTTGGGAGATTACATGTGCCGAAATATTTTGCATTGGAGTTTGAGTCCGTCTCTTGAAAGACGGTCTTTCCATAAGACATGGAAAGACCAAGGTTTAAAATGTAAATTAGAAGAAATCAAGATAAAATTTTTGGATTGTATGAACCGGGTTATAAAATTTATAACCACTATACGTTGTATAATAAAACTTTAATATTGCAACAAAGACCTTTTACCTTTTATTATTATAATTAAACTCTGTCTTTCCATAAGCCTATGGAAAGATCGTCTTTCCCAAGAATTTGTCTAACATAATTTTACTGCATAAACATTAAGACATATATGGATTATGCAATTATCCCTAAAACTGTGATCTCTCCATCATACATATGTTAATTGATTATTTTTTGGCTAATTTTGTCATTAGATTAAAAAATAAGGGAGCCAAAATGATAAGATTTGGAAGATAAATAATAACTAGAACCGGTATGCAGACTAGACCGGTGCTAAACATTTTGAGGGAACCAAAAATATTTAAATATTTCAACTAGAATAAGGCAGAAAAATAAATTTTGATAGGAACCGGTATGTATAATACTGGCACCGGTTAAGATACCGATGTTCAACACTTAACCTAATTTTTGGATAGTTTATCTTTGTCCCTTCTAAAAAATAAATAGGTCCATTTAAAACCGCCTGACACAGGTGCGTAATGCATACAAGGGCCCTAATAAAGTGCTCAAAGGAACCATTTAAGTACCGGTGCTCCATAAGTAGAAATTTTGAAGCCCCCTATCTCTCAGGTTGTGGAAATAAATAATTTAAATGATTTAAGGAAACCCGACGCAACTGCTTTACCCACTTATTGGCACTGGTACGCTTCTTATAGGCACTGCTATGAAACTTAAAGGCACCTATAAATTATTCATTTGCACCGGCATTTGTACTGGTGCTACGTTAAAAAATTATCAACTTTCCAACTCCTGAATTTTTTTAATGACTAGAGTAATACATATACCAATGCTATTAACTATAATATATAAACTTCTTGAGAAGGAACCGGTGTCAGTTTCATCCTCCTCGATGGCAGTTCCTCTTTCTCTTCCACCATTAACGACAACCTCCTCACGTCTCTCCCTCCAAATTTGTTGCTATTACTCTTCATAACTCCCTCATTAACCCTACCCTATATATAAAATTGAGAAGAGAATTGTTTTGGCATAGAAACTTCATCAAACAACTTTTTCCGACTAAAAGGTTTTGTCGACTTCTTCCGCCAAACCAATTTTCGGCGGCCGTTCCAGCCTCAACATAGCGCAACCGGCCTCCTCAAACGAAGGTTAGTGTCCCTAAGCCCTAACTAAACCGTTAAATCTTGTGATTTAGCATTAGGAATGATGAAACATTGTATGCACACATGTTCGATGAATTGTCTCAAAGAAGAAAAATGCCATTGTTGTGGATACTCTTTGTGTTTTGTGGTTGTGGATTCTATCACATTGTTTATTTTTTAAATATGCAAGTTTTTAGGGTGAAATGGTATATCATTTATTGGTTATGGATTGAGTTCAAATAGATTTTTGTGTTCATGGTTGTGATTGAGTGTTCTAAAAGTGTATTGTTTATTGGTTGTGGATTGAGTTGAAATGGATTGTTGTTTTTTGGTTGTGATTGAATTTATAATAGTGTATTGTTTAATGGTTGGGGATTGAGTTCAAATGGATTGGTGTGCTTCTTGGTTGGCCTCAATATGTTATATTAGTGAATTGTATGTCGATTGTGATTGAGTAATTTATTGGTTGTTCTTTATTACTTATGTTATGGACGATGGAGTAATTTATTGATGGATTTGTATTGTGGATTGTAGATGCTGCACAAATCAATGAAAGTCACCGGAAGAGGGGTGAGGCACAAGCAAACATTGTGTCCAATGCAGCTGCATCGCTCGCCGTTCTCCCCAAGAACCCGGGCTCACTGAAGATGCAGTTGACTCTTCACCAGACGAAGAGTCTCTGGTAAAAAAAGGCCCCTGAAAAATAATAGGAACAAATGATGTGTCAAGGTGAGAGGAAAGGTTTGGAAAGCCTTGGACAAATTTAAAATTGGAATATGGTGCAAGCAACGTGGGACAACCATATGTTAATTAGTTATGCTCGCAAAGGAGATTGATCTCATGCCAGTTGAGTTCAACTTGGATAATACGGTCTGAACGAAGAATTGGACTGCTTTCATTACCCACAGTAACTATGAATTCCGGTGCCGCATCAAGTTTGGAACTCAAAGACAGTGGAATAACGTCCCCGAAGACACTAAGGAGGAGGCATGGAAAGGTATTTTGGTAAGATCCATTTATTGTGACAATTTACAAATTTCCCACTTTTAATTTTATGACCATTACTAATTTACATTATTTAATTTGTAAATTCAATTCACACGAGATTTAAGTTCGAGCAAAAATTGACTGAACAACAATTGGAAAAGTTGAAAGGAATTGTTTATGTGAAGGCAAGTGACGCCCACCACAACTGCAAGTCAAAGATTGCAAGAAAATACATCCATGAGGTGGCTGACGGCACAAACAAATCTAAAAAAAACCTTGAGAACGCTACAAGTGGATGGAAGAGGTGGAGTGGTCAGATTCTACAAAATGTGCATGACTCCAGAATTGGAGGTAAGCTTCATTTTTTAATGAAATAACTTAACATATTATGTGTTGCTTATATGATTTACTAATTAATAACTTTAATTATCATGAATTTCATAGAAAATATGGGCGATGGATAGCACCCAATTAAAGCTAAAGAAATATACCCATCGCACTGGTAGGAGCGACCACTGGGTCACACGGGCCAAGCTTGCCCAGAAGTTGAAAGAAGAAGAGAGAACCAAACTTACTGCTGAGGGCTACATTGACGAGGAGATTGAACAGGATTTGAGAAAAAAAGATGTTCAATTTCGATAGACCATTGATCTATATCGAGTCCAACATGCTGGGGGAGAAGGGAGAATATACCGACCGGAAGGACAGGGCCATCGTTGCGGATATTGTGAGTACCTTTTTCATATTTCATTAACCTTGTTTTTCATACTTTTATCTACAGTTATGTGTTTTGTGGTAGTGTATTTAACTTGAATACATTTCACAGATAAGGATGAACATGGAACAAGCGAGGGGACACTGATCCTGGAATCCGGTGAGTACATTTTGATAAAGGCGACCGGTAAGAAGGATCACCCAGGGTGGTATAGGGGTACTCAGACTAACCTTCCAGCAGCCATTGCGGTACCCCATCTCGCCCGCAGCAGGGGAAAATGTGGCGGAAACTCTTCACCCAGGCCAGTAATCCCGAAGAAGCAACTTACAAATCAGCCAGTGGTCAAAGCAATGGTGGCATGCCTTGACCAGCTATTCAAGGGGATTGCAATTGCTAGAGGAGTTTAAATTCTAATAAGCCTTGATGATCCAAAGTCATTCATTGAGAAGGCATTAGTCCAGGTCAGTGCTGCTAAAACCAAGTCTGAGGGTGGTCCTAGTGACAAAATATATTTCAGGTCAATTTATTTTATATGATCACCAAAACTATATTCCCTCCGTCCCGCTTTAAATTGCTTATTTACTTTTTCACGGTCTTCAATGAGCATGTTTGACCGTAAATATCTCTAGTTACAGATAATAATTTTGCATAAAAAGTTAATATTTAGAAAATAGATGTTAAGACAAATCTAACAATATCTCACATGATGTATTTATTATTTGTATACTAATTTATATTTAGGGTCAAAGTTTTCAAAGTTTGACTCTCAAAGAGTAAATAAGCAATTTAGAGTGGGACGGAGGGAGTATCTTTTAATGTTATTCTATATTTTAACAAATCTTGTTTTGCAACGCATGACAAAATAGGGACAAGGTGACCTTGTTCGTCAAGAACCTTGACGCGTCAAGGGTCATGGTGGCAAAGGGCTCTCTAAAAAAAATCCATAGTCTTAGTTCGCCCAGTGGAGTTGCTCGTGTCTGAGTTTGTGAGCTGGTCTTCCTTGTTAGGGCAGGATTGCCTTCGGCCAACCACAAATTCTGCGATGTTGGAGAGGCCCTTGGACATGTGGTTTATTGGCCGGTAGCTTTGGTCGACCAAGATGATGATCCTCCTAAGGAAAGAGGAGAATGACGTGCCTCAGAAGGATTCCACAAATGAGGATCGGCTATTCCTGGAAGTTAGTGATGACAAGGTGACTCCATTAAACAAATTTATATAATTCATTTACTCTATATATATACACACACCAAGTGTTCAGTTCTTGATTGTAATATAACAATGTTTTTATATCTCATGTAAGAGCTTGCAAATACATCATCGACAAAGCCAACCAGTTCTACAACCAGTTATAGGCCAGAAAAGCAACCGTTGGACAAATTAAAGCCTCCTAAACTGGTACAACATTTATACCCTGTTACTATTTATTTCAACATTTTTCTTATACTTAATCCTTCTATTAAAAAGTTGCACATGTAGATTGTGGACAAACGCCCTTTGAAGTACTATCTAATGATGAAGCAGATCATCAAATGTTGGAATAAGGCGGCAATGAACATGAATGCAAAGGGAAAGGTGGCGTATTTCACCAAGTTTCTGGATTCCACATTTTCTAGAAATGTCAAATGTTTCCTAGACATCGAACAAATGTTGGAGTTTGGAGGCAAGCTTGGGAATGGTCAAGTTATGACATGGATCCCGAACGCTCAGATGTATTTGTGGATGGACTAAGTTTCAGATTTCAAAATTTTCCATTCTGATTTTTCATAGATTCTAAGACACAAAATTACTTGTACTATGACAGAGACGTATGGAGTAAAGCGAAGGAAAAAAACTTGGGCCGAATCCAATTCTGTGTCTCAAACATAGGAAGACTCGTAACCGGTAAGGAGGAGATTATATCACAAACTGGGTTAGCCTCATCTGGGAGACGATGATGGCATCCGAAGCTGACATGTATTTGGTACCCTACCTCGAGAGGTCAGGCATATTTTCTTAATCTTATACCATTACTATCCGTTTATTTAACATATTTCCAACATATTAATTTGTTAAATATTAATGCAGGAAACATTGGCTCGTCATCATTTGTCCCGGTACGAACGATATTTTCACCTTGGACACGTTGACCGGTGGTATAAAATCTACCCATTACATTGAAAGCCAAGTGATTTCCATGTATTTCTATCCTTTCAATTATTCTTAATTTTTCCATTCAAAGTGTTGTTCTTAATATTTGAAAATACTATATTCGCAGGGTTGCATGTAAATATGAGAGGGAGGAGAGGAAGAAAGAACCCTCAATTGATTTTACCTGGAACATAACAAATATCAGCGTAAGTCTTCATGTCCTTCAAAAAGATTTTACAAGTACTTCATAATTTTTATGTTCTATATACACTGATTAAACCTTGACAATTGTTGTTTCGTATCTTAGCACCAAAAACAAGGGAGTCACTGGGAATGCGGGTATTATGTCATACTATTCCTGGAAGAACTGGTCCTCAAGACAAATTCAAAAAATATAGTTGATGTAAGTACCATAACTTACATTACATGCTAAAAAACAACAGTTCTACCTTCATTTTTCAGTACCATATCCCACTGCATAACATTTAATCAATGGCAGGTTTTTTCGGAGGGATGCGGGTTATACAACCCATATGAAATTCTAGAGGTGGCAGAGAAATGGCGCGAGGCTTGGGTTAAGCAATATACTCAAAAGATGCAAAAACTAGTATTGACGATGTGGGAAATTTACTTGGTTGATAGGTGTGGGATTTGGAATTTTGATGACTAATAGGAGGATTTTATTAACAATGATGTTTTATACAACTTTATTTTCAATTTTGGATTCATATCATTTTCCAGAGCAAATTTACTCTTTAATATGTTCTTTGCGATTTATTGAATCCATTTTCCGCGTATTTGATTCGAGATGGGGCATTTTTTTAAAAAAAATTTCCATTTCAATTATTTGATTTTAATGACACGTGTAATAAAAATTATATCAAACCGATGCTACACTTTATCTATATTTGTCAAAGTCATACACCGCTTCTGTAAATTCATACTGGTGCTATAAAATAAATGACCAAACATTTTCATTCCGGTGCTACGAATTCCTATATCGATTTTACTATACTAGTTGATTTTAAAATGAAATTGGCACCGATATCAAAATTAGTGTCGGTGTTGACAAATATAAGCACTAGTATGTATTTCAACGTACCAGTGACCAAAGTCTTTAACTGGTAATGTCTTTTCAGACACTGGTATAGATTTCCACTAGCATCTGTACATATATGTCCAGGTGCTCATACTCTTTAGCACCGGTAGGCCCTACCGGTGCTAAGCGGTAGGCGTCTGGTTGGTTTAATCGATTCTTGGTTTATTTGCTTTGAGTTATTTGGTTTTTTCCCTAAAAAGCCCAAAATCGAAACCGACCTGAATAACCCAAATTATCCAAACCAAAATTTGAATTCGGTTTCGGTTTGAAACCTAATTCGAAACCGAATTCAACCTGAATAAATCGAATTGAATGTTATTTTTAAAAAATTATTACTAAAATCGTATAACTTGATTTAAAATTAAATTAAAAAATTTAATCTAATTTCTACATCATCGAACTCATTTTTAAAAATAAAAATCTAACAAGTACAATACAAATTCAACCATAACAATTTTAACATTACATTTACGATTAAAGAAAAATAGTTCATTTTAATGTTCATCTTCCAACACTCCACATTCACATTCTTCAAGGCTTCCAACACTCCACATTCACATTCACCTTCACCTTCAAGCAATCTACAAATTTACTTAGGGTAAATTGTGTTATTTACTTATTTCCCCCAACTTACATTGGTTTAAGAATTTGGTGATAATTTTTTAAATATAAACATTGGACCTCCAATTTAAATTTATTTATAAATTTAATTTTGATGTTTTTAAATTTATTTATTATATATATACATATATTCAAATTATTTAATTAATTGCAATTCAGTATTCGGTTTCGATTTTGATTTTGGTTTGAGTTTTAATATCCAAAACCGATCCAAAAACGATATTCAGAATTCGGTTTATTCAAATCGGATATCCAAAAACCGTACATTAAATTTGTTTCGGGCTATTCGAATTTATATAATCCGGTTTTGGGTATTTTTTGCCCACCCCCTATCGGTGCTTAAAACTGGGTAAATTATCACCGGTTCATTTAGGCACTGGTATTTCAGGGGGCGATTTACCGGTGTCTTTGTGGGGAATTACCAATGTCTATGGAGTTTTTTTCCAGTAGTGAGCCAGTTTCGAAGGAACTAACCGGTAAAGTTGACTTGATTACCTATTAATAAGCCTAGCTCTATAGCTCTTATATTAGCAAAGAGTTGGGATGGTGCAGTGAAAAGGATGTAAAAAACCTTGATAACAGATTCATTAACATCCTCAAAAATGATAACTGCATCTGCTGCTTTACTGTTATGGCTAAAGGAAGTATCAACATTAATTTTCAAACCAAAAGAAGGCTTGCCTCATTTTGTTAAGATTATCCTCTTTCCCTTTTTCCCTAAAATATGGAATTGTCCCCTTTTTTTATCCAGAAATCATCTACTTGGGGATATTCAAAGATGAGAAAAGAAGAAAAATAGTGATAAGCAAGGTCCTTAACCTCTTTTATTACTGATAAAAATGCAGGTGTAATATTTTCATACAGAAAGGAATTTTTCATTTTCATGAAACCTAGAGTGTGAATAATCCGAGTTGTAATCAATGTTTTATGTGTTTTAAAAGAGCCTCTATGCGTTAGCATGAAATTTTGTACCATGTAGAGGAGTAGGATCTGTGAGTGATATTCATCAGTTTATGTATCATACCTCTTCAGTTTAGGGGCGATAATTGGGAGAGAAAAAAGTCGATGGGATCTAAATGTGTACAATAAATGCACTTAGAGGTGATATGAAAGCCCATGCACGACAGAATATTATCAAAGGGGATCAGATTGTTCATTAGTTTCCAGGTAAAAATAGAGATCTTACCAGGAATGTTGTTCTTCCAAGTGATGGGGATTTTGGTTTCTTTGCTCTGAGAGCTTAATGTGCTGAATTTATGGAGAAGTTCCCACTAGAGCAAGGCAATCATATCAATATAAGTATATAACTTCATGGTGATCAGTGATCACATATCGGAATATCCTGCAGCAAAGAAACAATTGTTGTAGCCAAATGTGGCTCCAATAGGGTTAAAATCACAAATTTATGTAAAGCAAAGAAAGACACAGTTATATCATGATATGGTCTCAGTATATATTGTGGACAAATGTAGAAGAGTGGACCTAACTGAGTCCAATTTGCATCACAGTAGGATGAGGAACCTTTACCTATGATTACCATTGACAGGTTGTTACATGATTCAGTAACTGAGCATATTCTAGACCAAACAGGTGATTTCTGCTGATTGATAAGCTGAAATGACCAAATGAATGAGGACCAGATTCTGTAGTTTCCACCAAAGTTTACATGAGAAGGATTCAACTATTGTACTCCCTCCGTCCCAGTTCAAATTGCACAGAATTTTTTTCACGTTCATCAAGAAATTGTCAAATCGTTAATATGTTTAACTACGTATAATAATGGTAAACAAAAAGTTACTTTTGAGAAACTACTTGTTATGAAGAATCCAACAATATCACATACGATAGTATTATTGTTTATATATCTATTCAAATATGTGGTCAAAGTTGGACAGTAAATAGTAACATAAAGTGAAGTGTGCAATTTGAATTGGGACAGGGAGTATCTAGATTCCTAAATACTAATCCATTTTTTTCTACAAGACAACAAAATTTCATCCACGCTCTCCATTTTCTCTTATAAATTCTGAATCTGAGTGCGCCAGAAAAGCTATGTTGCTTTTCTTTCAATTTTTCTTATCACCATTTTTTAAGGTCTCAGAGTAGCTATAATCTGTGTAAAGTCACGTGTGATGATTTAATTTGGGAGATTGTAAAAATACGTGTGACTCTAGGATTGTTTGATTGGCGATTTGTGAAATTATGGTAAACAAGAAAAATTTACCATGTTGGAACATATGCAGAAGTACAGTCTGTTAAACAAATATTGTGAAGGATTTGTGTTTATGGAAATTGGAGATTAACGTTATATTTGGTTTAGCGAATTTGAAGCATAATGGAATTATGGTAAATCCCTATAATTATGGAATTGGAGTTAGAAGAATATTATGGGATATTGGTAATAGGGAAAATCCTTTATTTATGTGATTTGGATATGCTTCAAAAGCAGATAAGGAATATGAATATTATGGAGATAATCATGAAGTATTCTAATATGCAATGGACTATAAATAGGGACATTTATACGGCTGCAAAAATACGGAATTAAAAAGAGAAACATCTGCATTCAGATTTTCTATCTTTCGAGAAATATTTTGCCGAGAGCCTGAACTGACAATGTTCCAACATAACCGACCTGTGTGCTAAAAGTTCAGAATGTATGCCTTAATTCCTCAGGAGGAGGAGATCCAACGTTGACGAGTTTCGAGGTCAGAGGGAGTCTGATCAAGGCGGATCGCAAAATCCACATATTATAATTAGAAGATAAGTATAATTGTATGGTGTACTTTGTACTGTATCTCTGATTAGTGGATTTATTCTGAACTGGGCC
>JAULKM010052727.1:0-12668 GCA_032355605.1 Rubia tinctorum
ATGAAATTTCTTAGCTTTGTGATGAATTAGAATGGGTTGGACTAATTATCAATGTGGCTCACTAATAACGATTAGCACGAAGGCCGATCCTCGTAGTCGTTATTAGTAGATATATTTGTGCTATCTCTATATTTCTCGCTTGTAGGATATTGTGTGGCGCCGATCGCCCACTCCACGTAGAGTGACATATTTGTGCACTTTTTAACTATGTTAACACTTGATAAAACCCCCTTTTCCTCGTGGACGACCCTGACTTGCTACTATCTACTTTCTAGTAGTATAGCTGCAATTATGGCATTTAAATACTATCTTTGAGAGGCACGACTACGGTCTCCCAAATTTTGGCGCCGCTTCCTGGGAGAAGGCTTGTTTTATTAAAGTGTTAGTGTAGTTCTTTATGTGTTTTTGTGTTTTTACTTTTGTGTGACGTTTGCTTGATTTTTTTATTGTTACTTGGGATAAGGTTGTATTGCTTTGGTTCTTGGTATATGGTCGGTACTCGTACCAATAGACAAGAACCCTTGCACTACGATCCCAATCTTTTGGGTACACTTCGAAGAGCAAGGAGGCTAGCACAGTTTGCTAACCAAGGTACTCAACCACCACCCGAAGTAGTTGCACCGACTATGGTGGGGGATAATAGAACCTTGAGGGAGCTCATGGCTCCAAACCTGGAGAGCCAACCACTTTGAATCATCTTTCCCCATCTTCTGGAAAATGTTACTTGTGAGCTTAAATCCTGGATGATTCATTGTCTACCATCTTTCCATAGGATGAGCGGGGAGGACACTAACAAGCACTTGTCCGAATTCCATCTCGTGAGCATGAACATGAAGCCAAATGGGGCCCCGGAGGATAACTTCAACCTAAGGGCTTTCCCTTTCTCTTTGAAGGATGCGGCCAAGGATTGGTTATACTATCTCCCCCCGGGAAGTATAACTTCATGGATGGACATGAAGCGAAAGTTCTTGGAAAAATGGATGTGTCACGAGGTCACCTCATTAATAGTGCCTTTTCCCCTCTTTCTCCCTTTTTTTGAATAGACTTTGTAACCAAACAAACCCTATATATTTTCACTTAAAAAGAACTAGACTCAAACTCAAATTCATCAAACAACAAGAGTTTCATCCCAAAAAACCTTTGTCACACTAAAGCATGCAAAATATATCTACTAAAAATATGCTAAGAACAAAGAAAGAAAGATCACGTATCTTTATTGTCGTCATCACGACTTATTCCTTTTCATTCATTTTAATTGAGAAAACCTACTAATGGGTCTCCGGAGTTTCCATTGGCAACTCCATCCAAGATGACATCCTTGGGAATAGGTCTCCACAAGGAGTCATCCTTACCTTTAAGCGCTTTGTTTGCCAAGAATAGGGAGTATTCGTTTATAGCCAAGAATAGGGAGTATTCTTTTATAGCCAAGACCAAATCCTTTGCCATTTCCTTGGGTTTAGGAGGTGGTCGAGTGTGTTTTACATTTTCACCACTTTTCACAATCCGCTGCATGTTAGTGAGCATAGAAAAATAATCCAAGACAGATACATCATCACTAACATTATGCAAGGCCATAGTTTCATCGATATGATCATCACAGTTAAAGTGCGTGGGAGGACTTCTTTTATCACTTTCATAGTCATAAAAAATCTCATTAAGTATGCTATCTTCATCACTATTAAGAGTCTCATCAAGGCAATCATCATTATCCGTCATGCAAGAGTCATCAAGTTGAACATATTTTTCACACAAAGTTATGCCTTTACAAACAAAAGAGTGATAAGGTGAATCCCGCTTAGACTTGTAAATGTCAAACCCAACTCTATCCATATTACCCTCTAAGATTAGTGCTCCTGAATGAACATCAATAATAGTCCTTGATGTTTTAAGAAAAGGTCCCACCAATAAAATTGAGGGTGCACCACAATCGTGCACTAAATCAAGGACATAGAAGTCTGCCAGAAATGCCAAACTGCCAAATTGGACCATCACATTCTTCACTAGTCTATGAGGACTAGCTTGGGAATGATCGACCATTTGGACGATTTTCTTATTTTATTTAAGTTCACCTATTTTTATGTACTCATAGATACGAGAAGGAATCACATTAATAGAAGCTCCTAGATAAATCATAGCAATTTTCATCAATTTACCACCTAAAGAGATAGGAATTGAAATATGATGGGGTTATAAGATTTGAAGTAGAAACTCCTCCTACTTTTACTTTTCCTATTTTCCTAAAGGGCCTATTCCTTTTTTTGCATGTGACTTTAAAAAATTTAGCATACGAGAGAACATGTTCAATCAAGTCTAAAATTGGGACACTAACCTCAACCTTCTTGAAGATTCTTTGGATATGATCATCATCGGTTGCCATCTTCGGCCTTCCCCTAAGTGTATTAGGGATAGGCGGTGGGAAATTAACCCTCGCCTTTTGGTGTCGGAAGCTCCTTAAAGGGTTCATCCACAACCAATTATTTATCCTCCAAGTTAGTTTTGTTGTTTTTCACGACTAAGTCGTCCTCTTGTTGGATTTCCTTCTTGGGCTCGCGCACCTTCTTCACGCTTCTTAACTTAAAAGCGCTTACATTCCTCAGATTGACCTCCAGTTTGGAAGGAAGCTTGGAAAACTCTTTGGCATCAAGTTAGCTTACTGAGATGGAAAGTTTTTTGACTTGAATCTCATTATTCTTGATGCTCGAGAATTCCCTAGTCCCGAGACCTTCAATCTCTCACCTTGGCTCCGCAAAGACGTCATGCTTTTTAGCCAATAGAGAAATTTATTCAAGGATTTCATCTCGGTCCAACTTGTAAAGTGAGGCATTGTTGTTAGAAGGCCATTCTCCCCTTGGATAGGGTTAAAGTATAGCTTTTCCATCTTGGTTGTACCCTTGCATTTGGTTCTTCTTATGCCAACAAAATTTGGGGTGTTCGCTGTACCTTGGGTTGAAGGTGTTTGCGTAGGGATCTTGCATTTTACCTCCTTGATTCCCACAAAACCCTTGTTGTTCTCCCCTAGAAAATTGTGGCCTATTTACACCATTATTGAAATCCAACTCCTTAAATTCTTCAAAGTCCCCCACCATCTACGGGCAAGCATTCGTGTGATGATCAAGGATGCAAATACCAACACTTTTGCTTGTTAAAATCCCCTTTTAATGAATTCATTCATCATGGAGGCAAGAGCTTGGACTTGCTCCTCTAACTTAGGGGATTGAGATTGTTTATCTACGGGTTTCACCCTAGACCTTGTACAAAATTGCCTTGTTTCGTTTGCCATCTCTTCGAAGAGTGCCGTCACCTCCCTTGGGCTCTTGTTGGCTATCGAACCGTTGCAAGCGGGGTTTACCATATGCATGTTATCATCGTAGAACCATTTAAAGAAATAGTAAACCAAGTCTTCCTCCTTGAATGTATGGTATAGACAACTAGCCAACAACCTCTTGAACCTTTTCCAATACTCGTAGAGGGACTCATTAGTAAACTGAGAGATGTTAGACAGTTGCTTCTTCAACCCACCAGACTTTGAAGCTGGGAAGTATTTCTCGAGAAATATGTGCTTCATATCTATCCATGAGGTGATGCAACAGGACGGGAGATAGTATAACCAATCTTTGGCCTAATCTCGAAGTGAGAAAGGAAACACCCTTAGATTGTTGTCTTCCTCCGAAACACCCACTGGCTTTTTGTTGGTACAAACTTGGTGGAATTCCATAAGGTGCTTGTTCGGATCTTCTCTGGCCATTCCATGAAAAGTTGGCTAGCAATGAGTCTTACCGCTCTTAAGTTCACATGTCACATTAGGTGGCAAAGGTGGGAAAATGATGCAAGGAAGTTGATTCACCAAATTTGAAGCCATAAACTCTCTCAAAGTGCAGTTATCCTGTGCCATTTCTTCTTTCTCAAAAGCTATCGAAAGTGGTTCTTGTGGAACTTCCAGCCTAAATCTCCTTTTCTTTCTTCGCCTACTACCCCTGTTATCCGTTGGACTATGTAAAACTCCCAAGTTCTTAGCACGGGTATGTACCATAAACTGGGAATAAAACAATAGCAAACTCAAATCAACACTACCAAAAAGGTTTTAAAGTAACCGGAAACTAGTTAGAAAACCCAATATGAAAAACCAACAAAACTAAAAACAAAAACAAAAACAAATCAACACTTTTTGCTTAACTAACAAGTTATGCAAGTTAACTACTATACCGTTAAACTAAAATTCTCAGAAACAGCTCAAAATTTTAACCCACCCCCCCTGAGCGTCGTTATTTAATGAACCACGGGTCATCTACTAATACCCGAGAGGAAGATTGTTAGGGATCAAAGATAAAATTTATATGTTGCTCCTGTTCCTACTACTATACTACTAAGAATTGTAGAGAGTGGAAAGTACAGGGGTCGTCTACAGAGATGTTAGGAATCTAATAATCAACTAAGTACAACCGCGATACGGTCGTCAATCCAACCACGTGTTAGGAATAAACTGTGTTGTAAAAACAGTCATTGGGTGGAGTTTGTACTAATAATTACTAACATGTAAGTGATCATGAGAATTACAATATAAACTAACACTCGGGAATATTTGCGTAACATGGTCAATGTCATTTCGTTTATCGATTTCATCAAATAAAAGATCTAAATCCTATTCCTGTGTGTGTGACACGTGGTGCAGACAATGGTAAAAACTTCCCCCTATCTTTCACTTATTGGTGCGTGTATAAAATCTTCCTTCAGCCTCACCTCTAAAACTAGGAGATTGCAACAACGCCTATGGCTCATTGTGCAGGTGTGATTCTCCTCCGTGCGATTAAGTACCAGGTGGAACACCACGAACGAACTACCCCTAGGCTTACTAAGGCAAAGGAAGTAGTCGTCTTCTCTGTGGCTCCAGGATCAACAAGATAATCCTAGTTTGCTACGTAATCTATCTCTACACGTGACCCTTCTGACCTCTTTGGTTTGCTAATTAGAGCAAGGTCGATCGTGATAATTAACAACGGTAACCTTCGTGCACATGCCCAGTTCTGGACTATCGTCACCCAGAGTGGATCTAGGTTTCCTTCACAATAGAATAGTAATAGTGCACCAATGTGAAAGTAGACTTAGTTATGTGTCAAAAAAGTGTGACACTCATGCAATTCACAAGAATATTAAGAACAAGCCAACTGAATAATCGCAACATAGAAATAGGCTGGAACCTCATTTTGTTCTATACCTCTGTGCACCTCGCGTCATTATTCACATCTTGTGGGCTGGTCTTGGCCTTTATGACTTGAAACGGTGTATGCTGTGTAAAACGGAACGTCTCGCTCCTATAATTAGCCTATTTTTGGAGTGAAAAGGTGACTTGGAGTGCACGGCTAGCTGAAATGGGTACCATCCATGCTGGAATTTGGTATGGCTAGTGTCAGGTGGTATGTGTCGTGCCAAGGTTTCCTGAAACGGGTCGTGTGTCTTGGTACGAGCTGTGCTAGGATTGGCCTCTTGCTGACCTTGTGCTGGTTCGCTCGCTAACTTGTTTGCTATGCTACGGGTGAACCGTTGATTTTATTTGGGAGTTCTTAGTCGAGAAGAAGAAACCAATTGTGACACCCTAAGGGGTTGATTCTTCTCAGATTTTCCTAGAACTCCATGCAACCTCGAACAACGATCCTTCCATTTCTCCCCTGGGCTTCTTGAACTTCAAATCCACCTTTCTTGGTCCTAATGCCATCTACTACCATGCTTTGTACTCCGTGGCCTTCAATTTACTACTGTCCTTGCAAATGGCCTTCGATATTTTCTACCATCCTTGCAAATGACCTTCAAATATCTACTACAACACTCGCGGATTGCCTTCTACAAAAGATAATGAAAAAGCACTCACAAGAAACCTACTAATGAGATCAAATAGGAATATCTAGGTGCACGTGAATATAAATTGTCCCTTAGCTTCAATTAAGTATGCAAAACTCGGGATTTAGGCAAGAAAACCAACAATAGCCGTCTTAACCCTTTGTCATGCAAACCTAACTAAAACTAGAAATCAACCAAAAAAAGATGATAAAAAATGTGTCAAATGTATTGGCTAATGCATGCATAACTGTGCACATTAGTGCCCGATTGCACGGGCTGTGATGGCCGTGCTGTGTAAACTAGCATGGCCTGTGCCAACGTGGCACTAGGGTTAGCACTAGGTTTTTTTCTTACAAACTTGGGCTTTTAAGGGGCCCCATTTATTTTCTCCTACAAAAGAAGTCCTTAGTCTTCCAGAGTTTAAACAAGTAGCACAATATATATCATATAGTGTGGTAGGTAGGAAGGAAGAGTAGATTTCTCTCTCTAGGGTTTTTCTACTTTTTCCTTCATTTAGTTCTAAGATCCATGTCATTTAATTCAATGAATGCCATGGATTTAATAGTGGAAGAGTATATTTTCTTGGGGTGATATTTGTATTCATGACTTAATTATGGATTTGTGAGATTCTAGATTGCCGTAATTTTATATGCCTATGAATATTGTACATGATTTCAGATTTCTATCCTTATATGATTTATTCCATGATGTGTGTTATAATGAATCCATAATTTCATTCAAAGTATAATATCATTCTAGGATAGAAATGCTAATTTGGGAATGTTAGATTAAATTTCTTGTAGGCTCAAGAGTATCGGAGAGATGAGAGCATTAATGTTACTCTTAAGAGTACCGACCCAAAAAACGTTAATTATAATTTGCTAGTCATGTGAGTGATTTCTTGTTAGGAGCGGTTGACCGAGGGTTGTTGTATTGAAATTCCTAATGGGGCCCGATAATTACGCATTGTAGTTTTTAGAAACAAGGGTTGTATAAATTCTAGAGTTTTCATAAGGAATCATTACCTTTGCCATTCTAGGCGTAGGGTTGGTGTCCTTAGTGGACATCCCGAGACGTATTATCCTTACTACCGCATCTAACGGTTGCTACCTACGCAAGGCTCAAGTCCTTTAAGCGGAAGCGTATTAGCATCGGGAGTGAGATGACGGGGATGAAATATGGAGTCATAAGGATTGGAGTGTTTCCATAATTACGGAGGTGGCGACATGGTTTTGAAGGGAGCCAAACCTTTGTGTGAATGACATTGAGTATTCCAAGACATGTCCACACTACGCGACATAAGCATAAGATTAGGTTTATAGTTCTATATCTGATAGAATGTATGATCAAATTTATATGACGGTCATGTCATACAAAGAAATCTAAAACTAGTTAATTCATATATTACTTCGATTTAGTTATATGCTTGTAGTTGTTAGCACAACCCCCTCTACCATTATTTGTTTAGTACTAACTATTCCCGACACACAATTGAGGTGACGTTTGATTATTGGTTGTGTCTGGATAATTTTTAAATACTAGTGTCTCTTGGGATGACTCCGGACCTGCCACTATCAACTTTGTTGTAGTTATCAATAACATTACAAATTTCTATCTCTGAACGCATGATGCAGGCATTAAATGACCCCGTGAGGTGTGGGTCAACCACCTCTATCGGTTCTAGGATTTGTTTTGACAAGGCACGTGCAAGTTCAACTTCTTATTTATAATTTTAAAACATTTGCATGAATTGTTCTTTGAAATATAGTACATACACATAACAAGCTACGAATATTGTAAAATACTTGTTGCCTCCGAAACATGTTGTCGCATGAAAATCACACAATTCACTATATATTAACCCCAATTTGCTTGATTTTCTTTCAATTTGTGGAAAATATTTTCTGGTGAATTTCGTTAACATGTAAGCAGTGAATTTTACACTCTAAATTTGCAAATATTTTGGTAAAATATCCAATCTTACATGTCATGATTTAGTTTATAGTGAACATGTCCTAACCTATTATGCCACAAAATAGTAGAAGACTCAATCACGTAAGAAACAGATGAATTCATTTCATTGATAGTTATACCGTTAAATTTCAGAATCACACCACAAAGAAATCCTTTTACCACAAACATCCCACCCTTGGAGATTACAATTTTACCAACTTCTATCACAAGTTTAAAACCAAACTTATTGAGAAAACCAGCTAAAACCAAGTTCTTTCTAACTTTGGGAAGATACACTGGTGCAAAAGTCTTTATTAAAGGAAGCGTTAGAAGGCGGTTACATTGGAACCGCTTTAGTTGAGGTTAGAAAGAGGTTCCCAGTTCAAAACTCTCTCTCAGGTAACTTTTTAAATTTTGAAGGTGGTTTGAAATCAATTAAAGGAATTTTTTCCTTTGATCCAAATCAAATAAAGGTGGTTCTACATGCCTTTAATTAAAGTCCAGAAGCACTTCAGAGTTCGAAAGTGCTATCCCAGGTCCCTCTTTCATTTTAAAGGCGGTTCTAGAATTAGAACCGCCTTTAATGGGTTTAGCCCAATACCTATATTCTTTTCCCCTTCCTTTTTTCCCTACCTCCTTAGGGTTTTCCGCTTCCTCTTTTTGCCCTCTTCCATAACCTCCATCTCTTTTATTTCCTTCTCTTTTCTCTCTTCTCGAACCCACACCTCACTCTTTTCTCTCTCTTCTCCAGCCCGACCGGCTGCCTCTCTTTTCTCTCTTCCAGTCCAGCTGCCCCCTGCGACAGCCCGCCGTTCGCCTACCCACCACTGCACCGATGCATCCTCTATCTCTACTGGATCGAGCTCCACCGCCACTACATATTCTGTCACCGCGCCACTCCAGCGCCTCCACCACTTCCGCGTCCTCCACCACCGTCGCATACTCCACCACCATTGGATCAAGCTCCCCCATTACCGTGTCCTCCGCCTCCGAACCTTCATCACCACAGCCTCCACCACCGCTAACTTCACCGGTCAGATTAAATTGATGAGTTTTGATGTTTTTCATATATTTGTTTTTGTGTTTGGTAACAATTTGTAATGTTTGTAGGTTATTGGAATTAATTTTTTTTCATGGTTTACTATTTGTTTACTGATGTTTTTGGCTGCTTTTTTATTTAGAGGTTCAAAAATAGGTTATGAATTCCAAACCTACTTTGAACCCCAAATGAAGGTGATTTTTGAACCACGTTTGATCAAAATCGATCAAAGGCGAAGCCAGAGAAGGTGGTTCTAAAATCCCTTTCTCCACTAGTGATAGAACACATTAGTGAGTGTAACAAAATTTCAAGAAGTGAACTTGAGATCAATGTCTCCTACGCCTTTTATCGTCGCCATTACACCATTTATCATAAAGACAACAAAGGCTTTATCTTCCACATTTTGCAAAGTTTAAAAAAATATTTATTCTTGCAAATGTGATGGGTGGCACCCGAATCAACCCACCAAGCAAAGTCTCAATCGACTATGTTGATTTCAGAAATCATGGACAAAAGAGGCATATTATCCTTTTGTCCTTTTAAGGAGTTATTGCCCTGTTTCTTAAGAAGACTACATTTATAATTTTAGTGCCTTTTTTTTGCAGGATAACACTTGCCCTTTTTCTTTTGAATCATTCCATTGCCAATGCCATTGTAAGCCCATTTATTGAACATGCTACTTTGGCTTTCTTCAATCATATTGATTTTAATGGTTGACTATTTACCTTTATCATCATCTTTTTGCTGGGGATTTTCCAGCAATCGAAATTCTTTGACTCCCCCTATCGGCGTCACTAATAAATAACCTTTTTTCAAGAGAGATCCACTCGCTGACCCAAGAAGAGGATGTTCAAGGATCAAAGATAAAGAATTTATATTGGTGCTCCCGTTCCTACTACTATACTACCTATTGGGTAGATAATGGCAAGATTGGGGTCGTCCACAGAGATGCTAGGAATCTACAAGTTAACTAAACATAATCATAGTCGCGATCAGGTTGTTAATTTCACCATGTACTTGGAATAAATAGTATTGTAAAAATAGATTTTCTTTTGGGGAGGGGGGGGGGCACACGAAAGCACAAGAGAGTGAAACTATATAAAACTAGTACTTGAGGAATATTTGCGTAACATTATTGGTGTTATGTTTTGATCCAAGATTAAATCACATTCAAGATATATAAACTATCTTAGTATTTATGACACATAGTGTGGTCGATGGTCAACACTTCCCCATACTTCTCACTTAGGATGCACATGTAAGCTTCCATTGGCACCGCCTTCATAATTAAGGGAGTGCAACAATGGTCCTGCCTGCTGTGCAGATCTGAATCTCCCCCTTACGATTACGTCCTGGGCACTACACCATGAATGCTTCTCCCTTGGCCTACAAAGGAAAATGGGATGAAGCACCTTATCGATGGCTCTAAGGTTTCAAAATTCTAACCCTAGTTTTCTACTAACACAATCTCTTTTTTTAAAACTCTTCGGGCCAATTTTCTGGTTAACTAGTTGTATGGTCGATCATAATGTTGACCCGGTGACCCATATGCACACACCAATATAGTCCCGGACTATCTTTACCTCAAGCACATCTAGGTTTCCCTCCTCGGGGGATATCAATAAATGCGCCAAGATGAATGTAGACTACGGTGTGTTCCAATCTTAGTGTGGCAATCATGTAATTGATTAGAACATAAAGAACAGTCCAACATAATAATCATAAACACATAAAGATAGGAAGATCTATAGAATATCCCAAACCAAACACGAATTCATGAATAAAAATTTAAACCCCAGGTTAATCAACTACTCCCCAAGCATTGAACCCAAACATTTCATTGGATCCATTGCCTTTGAGCAAAATAAGAAAAGAGAAGAAAATAAATTAGAGAGAATGAAGAGTTTGTTTCCATCTCTACCTACTCTTAGGAGTCTAAATTGAGCAAACACTTAAACCTAGAAGAAATAGGCTCCTATATAGAGTAATAGAAATTGGGCCTTGAAAAAGGCTCAAAATAGGGAAAAAAACTTTAGCAGCCGAAAAAGTCATGACCGTGCAACAGGGTGCGGTCGTGTCATTTGAGGGCCGACATGGCCCGTGCTGTCTGTGTCTGGCACATATCATGCCAGCTAGCACATCCCGTCGACTGGTCCTTTCGCCCAGCGTCATTTGGCTCAGGCCGTTGGCTGGAAGCATTTCTTGATCAGCTGAACGTCGCGGGCCATCTGAATTCTTGTAGACTGTCTACTGGGAGTTGTTTTCTGGAGAAAAATAGTGGCGCGAGTGTGTCATTCTTTGCACCCCATGGGCTGGTTATCGAATCTTGGAACTAAAACGACATGGGCCGGGTAGAAGGGCATGGTCTTTATCCATTCTTAGCCTCATTAGAGTTTGGGAAGACACATCCAGCTTTGTTCTAGGTGGCTCGTACCAAGAGGCTGTGGCATGGTCATCTTGGAGGGTACGGTTCATGCTGGGTGGCCTCTTGCACGACTTTTAGCCGGTACCGTCGTGTCACCCGGCTAGTACTGGCTGGTCGATTGGTGCTTGCCAGCTGGTGCCGGTCGGCTGGTACCGACCGTAATGTCATTGGATGCCGCTGTTCTATCTTGAGAATATTGAAGTTTGACTCTGCATTTTTCGAACTCAATTCAATGTATTACCACATTTTTGGGTAGTGGCCTTTTGTCTACTACCATCCTTGCGAATGGCCTTCAAATATCTACTATGATCCTTTCAGACGACCTTCTACAAACTAAGCTGAAATCCTCACAAACAACCCACTAGTAAGCTAACAAAAGAATATTTTGGTGCTCGTGAGGACTTAGTGTCCATTAGATCCAATTAAGTTTTCAAAACTCGGGGTTAGATAAGCAAACCAACAACGGTCATCTAAACCATTTTAATGTAATGCTTACTAAAACTAGTAATCAACTAAACAAAACATAATAACAAACGTGTCAAATGCATTGGTTAATGCTTACATAAAGGTGCAGATCAATTCCCCAAACTTAAACCTTTACTCGTCCTTGAGTAAACAAAAATGAGCAAAGATCCAAAAGGAAAGTAACATGAAAGGATAAGTTACCCAATACATTCAACCTTATTCCCAAGCTAACCTAGTTTCCCCAAAGATGTAAGAATCTCACAACTCTTCTCTCCCGAAAAAGCTAAAGTAACCTATCAACCAAAATCAATCCAATAAAAAGCAAAGTGCATGTGATAAGTGTGAAGCCAAACCTACTTCGCTAAAAGAAGCTAAATGACAATCCAAGATATGTTTAGTTTCAAGTTTCCATTTTCTCTGAATTTATGTCATTTTGCCTAGGAGCCCTTTTGGGTTTTATCCTAGCATTTGCACATGTTGAGCTGACCTCTCACCTTTTTCAACACCGACCTATCCTTTTTTCCAGGGTTTTTAAACCTATACGGGCCTTGCTTCTCTTTTTTACCTAGGTTTTTCAACATACCCGAGCTTTTCTCATTTTTTTCTAAGTTACCCTTTCTTGTTTCGGACTTAGCCAGGTATATATATATATATATCATTTTTCAAAATTTTCATTTTTTGTAGCCTAAAATTCCCCAAAGATGGGATTCATACTGCATGATGATAAGTAAAACAAAAAATTTCACCACCAAAATTCTTCCAGAATATACCCAAAGCAGAAAAATAACAACCTAAAGATCAAACACACCACCAAAGTGCATCCAAAACATCCCCAAACAAAATGACATAAAAACACAAGGAAATCTCGAGATGAAAAACTCCTAAGTACCTTACTCCCCCCACCCACCCACCGCACACACACACACACACACACTTGAACCATGCATTGTCCCC
>JAULKM010052748.1:0-12668 GCA_032355605.1 Rubia tinctorum
TTAATGAACTCTTCTTAAAGAAGCATTGAAACAACTCCATCCATTGAATACAAGCTCATTCATAAATCTTCTTAAAGAAAAATTGAAGAAAACTTCTTTAAAACTTCTTAAAGAATTCTAAGGGTTACAACTCCAAGTCTTCACAACTTCAAGAAGTAATGAACAGGATGTGAAAAAATATGGGCTTTTCCATGTAGGAAGGGACCTATGACCCAACAGTTCCTATGTGGAAGCTTCAAAGTAGCGTCTCCTCGATGAGGCGAAAGCTTCGAAGCAGCTCGACGCGGGGGGTTTGACTCGGCGGAAGCTTCAAAGCAAGACTTCTCGATGAACTGTGGAGCTTGTGGGTTCTCGACGGGCGAGTTCTGAGCAAGGGACGAGTGCTCCAGGCTTCGAACTCTCGACGGGAGCTTTGAAGCAACTCGGTTCGACTCGGCGGAAGCTTCGAAGTGAGGCTTCTCGAGGGGCGGCAGCGACAATCTTCAAGGAACGCAGCGACAGAAGGAACTAACAGCGAACGACAGCAAGGTTGAGGGGCCTAGGTCTCGAACTCATGAAAACCGACATCAAGCTCGATATAGAGGCTGTAGCGCTTGAAGGGAGCGGCGACGAACAAGCTTGAGAACTAGACTTCTGGTTTCGCCTTGAAGATGGAGACAAAAATTATCAAATAATTTATGCGTGAATTCAGGCACCACAAAATAAACATTTGCCCAACGAGCGTGGATCAGACACGCTGGGTCTTCCCTTTCGGTGAGATACGTGAATTTTTCGCAGTGGACGGACTGCACTTTTCGAAAACCCGGATGATATTATGTTGATTTTCCATCAATCAATATTATGTTGGAGGAGTGCTTAGCCAGCGACTGGGACTTAGTCGGAGCATTCGGCTGGGCCTTGCCGGAGGGAACCGCCGGAACCAGAGGCTTAGCGAGTAGCTGAGTGAGGTCATCGTTTTCGTCATCGACCAAAAGGCCAAAAGGGTTTCCAGTCGCCATTATAAGGCGCTTAACAAAGGGTGTAACTCTGCAAGGAAACTCTAAAATTTGGCACCGATGTCGATGAAACTGCCGACCAGAGAGGAGTAATCAAGTCTTAAAACATAGACTCTACCATTGACGGTGAAGAGACTGACTTCTTGAGTCCCACCGTGCGTGCCAACTTGATGCTACTAAGAACCCAATTAAGCAGCGTCGCGTATCATTTCACCGTGACCTGCAAAACTAAGCCCCCATAGTCGCCCGGGGTGAAAACCTGCGATGGTAAAGTCAATCCAATATGAGTAATGAGGAATAATAGAGTGTTAATGCCAAAATTTGTCATAGGCTTGGCTTGGAGTTGGTTGTCTTGGGCCTGTTGGAGTTGTTATGCAAGCTCTGACATGGCCTCTAGTCGAGCCTCATTCTAGCGTGATTCCGGCATAGGTGAATACCAGTAAAAGAACACAGGTCACTCAGGGCGAGGCGGTGTGTGACAGCACCCGCTCCGATGCCCAAGTCAGATCTGATAAAATGAGTGTGGAGAGGGTGATGCTACAGTGTCATGGGGGAGCGTAGTAAGCTTACCTTTTCTGATGGCTTACCCCTCATTTTATAAACGTAGGGTTTAGTATTAGGTTGGATGCTGGGTCTTTGGGCTTGGTAAATGGGAATATGAGATTTAAACCCATACATAATCAAGTCTCCCTAGTCTGATGTCGCGTTGCTGCACAGAGTGTGGCATTGGGATAATACGTGTCTGATGTCGTGGACACTTGACAGAATGTCTTATATGCTTGCCTGAATGTCGTCGTTGGCGGACGTCCCTGTCCATTAAGGTGGAACTCTGCATCTTGATTTCGTCTTTCATGGTCATTGATCAGTGTCGCTGCCCTGTTGGTGTCAGCCCAAATTCTGCCATGCGACTCCGTAAATTTTCTTACAGGGTCAAGCTTCACAGCCTTGTTGATGTCAGTTTGGGCTCTGCGTTGTGGTTTCTGAAAATTGTCAACTATGACCCTGGCGAAATCATCCTGCACTCTGCGTCGCAGCTTCATAAATTTCTACTCAGATCATGCATGGCAACTCTAATATCGTTAGCTTGGGCTCTACGTCCGGGCCTTCTAAATCACGACTGAAATATTTCATTTTTGCCTCATTAATCTTTGACACAATTATACGTCGTTTCCTGCTGAGTCGACCTGGACTTTGCATCGCATCTCCGTAAAAATTTTCTTGGGTTGTACATTGCGACCCTGATAGCGTTGGCTCAGGCTCTGTGTTCGGGCCTTCTAAATCATGACTGAATTCTTCCGTTACGGCCTTATTAACTTTTGACAGAACTAGACGTCTCTGGCTACTAAGTAGACCTGGACTCTGCATCGTAGCTCCGTTCCTTCTGCCCAGGTCGTACATTGAGACTGTACTGATATCGACCTGGACTCTACGTCCAGGACTTTTAAATCACGACCAAACTTTTTCGTTTTAGCCTCATTAATCTTTGACAAAATTGTTCATCGCTGCCTACTGAGTCGACCTGGACTTTGCATCACAACTCCGTAAAATTCTACTTGGGTCGTACCTTGTGACCTTAATGGTGTTGCCCTGGGCTCTGCGTCCGGGGCTTCTAAGTCATGAATGCATTATTTCATTTTAGCCTTATCTATCTTTGACAGAACTAGACGTCGTTGTCTTCTAAGTCGACCTGCATTCTGCATCGCAGCTCCATTCCTTCTACCTGGGTCGTACGTTGCGATCCAACTAGAAACGGCCTTGGCTCTGTGTCCGGGCCTTCTAAATCACTAATGAACTCTTTTGTTTTAACGTCATTAATCTTTGACAAAATTATATGTCGCTGCCTACTGTTCGACCTGGACTTTGCATCGCAACTCCGTAAAATTCTGTCTGGGTCGTACATTGCGACCCTAATAGCGTTGGCATGGGCTTTGTGTCTGAGCCTTCTAAGTCATGTGCACATTATTTCATTTTAGATTTATTAATGTTTTACCGAACTAGACATCGATGTTAGCTTAGTCGACCTGGACTCTGCATTGCACCTCCGTTCCTTCTGCTTGGGTCGTACATCTCGACCCTACTGGCATCGGCATGGGCTCTGCGTTATGGCCTTCTAAATTATTACCGATCTCTTTTGTTTTGGACTCATTAATCTTTGACAGAATTATACTTTCCTTCCCACTGAGTCGACCTGGACTTTGCATCGCAGCTCTGTAAAATTCTGCCCGAAGAGTCTGGCTGGAGCTTGCGCCTTTCTGGCTGTCTCTAGCTAGGGGTATTTATTGTCTTTTTATCATTTAATGTTTTAAGATGGAATGTATTCCATTTTTTTGGAATTTTACCCGAATGTGCTAGTAGGGAAGGCATCTTCCCGGAGTTGTTCTTTCTTGCTTACTTTCTTTACCTTGCATCATCTTGAAGAGGCTGAATAATATCTCCCGGGTTGTGCAGGGCCAAGGGTGCTCTTCACCAGCCTTAATAGGCTAGCCTCCAGGTCTCTAACTGTCGTAAACTAAGATTGCTTATTTTCATTTGATGTTCTTGGCCTGCGAATCTCTGTTTGTCGTAAGGCAGACACGCTTATCTTCTGTCTGAGGTGTGCTTTCTTGAATTTCCTTTCTTACGTGAGTCAAGTGTGCTTTCTTGCATCTCCCTTCCTGCATGGGTTAAGTGTGTTTTTTTCAACAGTAATACAATCCTTCTCTTTCTCTCTCCCCCTCTCCCCCTTTCAGTTTAAAAGAGACTTTGTTTTAAGTTATTTCCAAAAGACTGTTGACGAATTTTATTGAGGCTATTATAAAGTGGCCCTGCTTGAATAGGAAAGGGGTTGATCAGCCTCTTGTTTGAACTTGCTGAAGGGTGATTATTGATCTGCCATTTCAGGCTGAGGGTTAATCAGCACCCTGCTTGGGCATGCTGGTGGCTAAGTTTTTTTTTTGCCTAAGTCAACTTATGGATCATGCTCTAATGCATCAACATAAACGACAAACGCATGCAAATAATTGATGCTTGTACGAATTCTTCTTTCCGAAAACCATACGTAATGTCTTTATCTTTGAATTTAATGATGACAATTGCACATTACAATCGTTTGCTTACTAACACACGCATATCATTTGTGGTCGTATTATGCAAGTGAACAATTGTCAGGTGCATATTTCACCGCGTGCTTGCGCTTTGAACTCAAACCGTATTCTTGCGCTTTGAACTCAAACCGTATTCTTGCGCTGCAGAATCGTGATCAGGCCTACAGTCTGCTGGCTGTCGCAAGCCAGGGCTGCTTATTTGGCATGACGGCCTGGCCTGCAAGATGCTTATTTATGACCTGTAGTCTGCTGGCTATCGCAAGCCAGGGCTATTTTTTCCTTTGCTTGTTGAGGACCCGACCTGCGTTTTGCTGGCAGTTGGAGCCAATGTAACAACTTTAGCCTGGGTCAGGATTTTCTTTTTCTTTTGACAGTTGGGACCTGACCTGCAATTGTGCTGGCTGTTGGAGCCAACAATGCAACTTTAGCTTGGGCCAGGCTCGTTACTCGACGACTTTGGTTGTGGCCGGAGCTTTTTTCCTTTGCATGTTTGGGACGCGGCCTGCATTTTGCTGAATCTTGGAGCCAGGATCGAAAATTTAGCCAGGGTTAGGCTTTTCTTTTTCTTTTGCCTGTTGGGACCTGACCTGCAATTGTGATGGCTATTGGAGCCAACACTACAATTTTAGCTTGGGCCAAGCTCGTTACTTGACGACTATGGTTGTGGACGGAGTTTTTTTCCTTTTCATGTTGGGTACCCAACCTGCATTTTGCTGGCTGTTGGAGCCAGCATCGTAACTTTGGCCTAGGTCACGCTTTTATTATTCATTTGCATGGTGAGACCGGGCCTATAATTGTCTTGGCTATTGGAGCAAACATTGCAACTTTAGCCTGGGTCAGGCTCATTACTCGACAACTATGGTTGTGGCCGGAGTTTTTTCCTTTGCTTGTTAGCATGTATGACTAAATATTTCATATTTACATGAATAACGCCAACATTTGTTAGTTTAGATGACAACATGATAGATAAACTCTTTTCCATATTGCTCTAATGCATTGAATGAATGACAAAGACATGTTAATATACAATAACTCGTGTGTGTGTGTGTGTGTTTATACTTACACACATACATATATACATATATACATATATACATATATATCACCGGGGGTGGGGAAGATAAGGAATCATTTAAAGTAATACAGTTTCTTCATTTTCATAGCTTCCATTTAAAGCAATACCGTTCTTTCAATGTCATGGCCCTGCCTGAGCGAGCTGAGGGGTGGTTGTTACTTTGTCTAAACATACTTCAGGTTGATCATTGCCCTGCATGAACAAGCTGATGGATGATGACTTCCATGTCTGAGCTGGCTAATGACTGCCATGTCTGAGTTGGATGAAGACTGAGCTTTCTTTGTCGTAGCTTATCAGGTCATGGCCCTGCCTTTCATGAGATTAAGGGTGTCTTGTTTATCGTTTCTACTGTCTTGCTTGTAAAATTATGCATTTCAAGCTAACACTCCTACCTTGGCGGACATTGCTAACATGCATCAGTTTAACAATAATCTTAATATATCATTTCTTTAATGTCACAGTGGGTGTTATTGTTTTACCCGCACAAGGTATGCAAGTGTAAATAGCATTCATATACATAATTTCATAAATAACATGTACAATCATACCATGTTGTCTTGAGGATGCTATGTCCTGGCCATACCCGAGCAAAAAACAGGGTTGAGTTTTCTCATGCGATAACTCGTCAAAACCTTACCTTGTTCGTGCAGGATGAGAGGTGATCCTTGCCCTGCCTGGACAGGCTGAGGCTTGATCAACGCCCTGTCTTACAGGATGGTGGATTGACTGATGGCTAAACTTTATTTTGTCCTAGCATGTTAAGCTGTGTACCTGCCTTTCATGTGGCTAAAGGTATTTTACTTTTTTATTTTACTGCTAGACCGGTACAACTAAGTATTTCATGCTAACGTTTCTCAATTTAAGCAGAACACGCTAACATGCATCAGTCTAAAAGGTGGTATGATTTATCAACTCTTTATTTTTAGTTTCTTCAATAAATAGCCATTACAAGGGTCACTCTATTAACCATGCTACCATGCATAAATATAAATGATAAAGGCATGTAAAACATAACTGGCACTTGCACAAATCCCTTATTCCTTTTCGCCCATCATGCATAGTCTCTTTAGTCTTAGATTTGAACATGACAATATCATATGCAATTTCTTAAATTAATTGCTTACTAGCATATACTAATAACGTATTTGGTAGTATGAGGCGAATAATTCTTTTCATGGAAACATGTTGATGTTATTATTGAAGTGAACAATGTATACTTCTAACATTGTCGGCTAATGAAGCAACCAGCCTTGCCCTGTGGATGCTCCGCCGCGTTGGTGCGCTTGTGGTTCTTGTTTTGCATGATGACGCGCCAGCCTTTCCCTGTGGATATTCCGTCGTGTGGTTGTGCTTGGGGCTCTAGCTTTGCTTTTGCACTCTAGTTGAGCTGCATCATTGTGACTGTGCTATGCTCTAAACAATACTTACTCTGGGCTATGCTGAATCATGTTGTTGCACCAGATATTAACTCTTGGTGCCTTATCTGAAGTAAGGAGAATAAATTTAAGCAGGGTAATGAATGTTATTACCCATACTCTCCCCTTCTTCTCTCTCCCTTTTTTTGAATTAAAATCATTCTTCTTTTCCCTAATATTTTCTTTTCTCTACTTCTTTCTTTCTCCAGAATTTTCTTTTTCTCTCCTCTTTTCTTCCTTTTCTCTCGTTTCTTTTTTTTTCTTCTCGTTATCTCTCCTCTTTTCTTCAGCTTGTTTCCTCCTCTTCATTTTTTGGTGAAAAGATTTCCACCGGCGGTTAGGCACGACGTCGGTCTTGCCTGAAAAAAGGGCTCTTCACCGGTGGCATCACGTTCGTAGAGAAACTTCATCGCTCTTACTGGAGGAAGGCTCCTTGGGCTGGAAATCTATTTCTCCAAATGTGAATGTCAGCGGTCATGCGACGGAGATAGTGAACGCTCGTTCGCCAGTGGATGAAGACTCTTATTTGGCTCATCGGATATATCGGTTGATGGGAGCGCTAGACGCTATAGAAGATGAAGCCTCGAGTACGCTATTGAAGGGGGTTAGGAGACATCAATGACCTGGTGGTAGTGGTCGCTCATATGGCTCATCATAGAAATGACGATCTAGCGTCGATAAACTAGGTCAGCTCATATGGTCTCGACAAACTAGGTCAGCTCATATGGTGTCAACAAATCGTTTATTAGAGGAAATGGTGTCGACAAACTCCTCCCATCAATGTAGAAGATAGGGTTAACTCGAAAGATTTGGGTTGGCTCATGAGACTCGTTCGTTGCTTTACTCCCTAAGTTGACTGGCTTAGCTCTGACTCACTGAGCTGGGTCGAGTTGACTCGTTGAGTTGGGTCAAGTTGGCTCGTTGAGTTGGGCCTGGTCAGTTCATCTGACCCAATTGTTGAATCGGCTCTTTATTCTGGCTCATCATCATTCTGTTTCATTTTCTTTCTTCTAAAAAATCAGATGAATCAATGAATTTGGGTATGTTCTTTCCCTTAAAAAATGAAAATGAACATAACATATTGTATGAATAATAGATTTGCTTGGCTCTATGCAGATGCGTTTGTCCTGGTAGGTGTGCAGGTTCGTTCGAGTGTACCTGCAAAAGTTGCGTGAGGATTTTGTCGTGGGTTTCCATAGTCGACTCCAATGTTAATGCTAAAATTTATCATGGGCTTGGCTTGGAGCTAGTTGTCTTAGGCTTGTTAGAGCTGTTATGCAAGCTCTGACACGGCCTCTGATCAAGCCTTATTTTGGCATGATTCCGACGTAGGTGAATACCTGTAAAAGAACATAGGTCACTCAGGGAAGGGCGGTGTGTGACCGCACTCGCTCCGATGCCCAAGTCAGTTATGATAAAATGACTATGGAGAGGGTGATGCTACAATGTCATGAGGGTTGTAGTAAGCTTGCCTTTTATGATGGTTTACCTTTCATTTTATAGTCATTGGGTTAAGTCTTAGGTTGAATGCTGGGCCTTTGGGCCTTGTAAATGGGAATATGGACCTTAAACCCATACACTATCATAGAGCATAATCTGTAATGGTAGATATGCCTGAGCATATATACCCTAGCAACCCTAGGGTTTACATTGGATCATACCCAATTGGGCCATGTAGACCCAATTACCAATATTATTATGACTACTCATTATTTCCCCCCCACTCGAGACTATGTATCATCAGTACTGAATATGGAGTACGAAGAGTTCTTATTTAGTTTGAATTTAGCTTAGAAACATCGTTAGTCTCCCTTTTGACATATGATTCGTCTTATTCATGTTGCTCTTCATATAGATAATACTCATCTAGCTCTTGCAATAGTAGAGAGGATAAGAATTCTGGTTATCTCTAATGTATGTTGATTTTGTATTTTTTGTTGCTTTCTAGTTTGGTTTTTTCAATCGCTTTCAAATATGTGGGTTAAAAAGGTTTTAAAAAATAAGCCAGGCTTGATTGATGAACATATTAGAACACTGAGATGTGTAAAGTCTTAGTCTTATATATATATGTATGTATGACTAATCCTTATATATATATATATATATATATATATATATATATATTATGTTTTATGATTGTTTACTGTGAAATCGGTTTCATTTTCTGCATCGAAATCAGGATGTAATCCTATAGCTTCATTTCTTGCTTTGCACGGGTCAGTTTGTGTAGTTGCCAATGCTTCATAATAGGAAGTTGTTTGATGATATATTGAAGTTCCTTTGTAGAGAATATAAGGTGCGCCATTTTGGACTATTTTTGGCTTGTTGCAGAAACAAAAAGATACTTCTTATTAAAATATAGATTGTATTCTGGTTATATTTTTTGTAAATAGTTGTTGTTTTACTTTAGGTAACCTGGTTTTCCTTATTCATTAAAGAAACTCTTGTATAAATACATGTTCATATGTTCAATGAAATCAATCTAGTTTTCCAAAATTGTTATACAATTTTACATGGTATCAATCTAACCGATTCTTTCCCTCTACATCAATATTTTCCACAATCCCTAAAACTCGAGCAACTTTTTCGTCTGCCTCCCTCCTTCATGATAGCCGCCATCTTTCCCCCACCGCTTCCACCTGACGTCGATCAGCAATCCACAGCCGATTCGCTCACATTCGCCACCACTGATGGTACCCTATCCATTAAGCTTCCTGCTCTTCAGGTTTGTCTTGATCGCCAGAAGAAGATAGTATTACTATTTTTTGTAATACTATCCATTACTCTCTATGGCGCCATTCTGCCAATTCCACTCTTGTGGCTTATGATTTGGACTCTTTTTTACTCCCGAGATTAGCCCCATCCGAGCTTCTACCGTATTCTTCGAACCAGACCAAGCTGCAGCCGTCTGCTTGCCTCAACCCGGAGTTTGCATCTTAGAAGAAGAAAGATAGTCTGGTTCTTCTATGGATCCGATCGACGATTTTAATATCGCTTCTTCCTCATGTTGTTCGTGCTGTCATCACATCTGATGCCGGGTTATTTTGGAACAGATGTTTCATGTATAACTGTGCAAATTTAATGCACCTTAAGCATCAACTATAAACATTCCCGAAGGGTTCTCTCTCTATCCTCGAGTATGTGGAGAGAAAGTGCTCATTCTCTGACTCTCTTGCCGAGTGCTCCCATTTTATTCCAGGTGATGAATTTGTTGAATGCATTCTTCATGGCCTGGATGCGTCGTACTCTGCTTTTTTTACAAAGCCTTCAATCTTCGTACGTGCAATAACTATTCTTATTAGCTTCTTGGTAATATTATTGGAAAAAGCTCGTATTTAGCATCAACATGGTTCCACTTCTCAGTTTATGGCCATTGCCACTGTCCGCACTGCCTCGTCGTCATCCGATGGCTCTTCTTGGCCAGTTCTGCAATGTCAAATTCATCATCGTTCTGGTCATGAGGCTCTCAACTTCTATAAGAGATTAAACACTTTTGAATTTCCACCCACTCGCCCGCATTTGAACCGTTCCGGTTACCCTCGTCGTGATAACCGGAACCGCCAGTAGCAGTCGTCCGCCGCTGCTCACCAAGCTTATCCAGCGACTTTCCCAGCGCCGCCCTCTGCCCTACATGGTTATTTGATTCTGGTTCTACAAATCACGTCACCTCTGATTTCTCCAATCTGTATGTTCATTATGATCACATTGGTAATGACGACTTACAAGTTGGCAACGATACGTCGCTTTCTATTACACATTTGGGCTCTACTATTTTTCCATTTGTTAATCAACCTATTCATGTACATAATATTTTATTTGTTCCAGATGCCTACAAAAATCTTCTTAGTGTCCCTCAAATTACTAAAGACAATAATGCTTATATGCTCTTTATTACAAATCATCATTAAGGTCAGACACGTCTAACCGAAGACTTTGAAAATGGTCTTTATCACCTCAACCTACCAAGTCAGTCATTAAAAGCTCTTTCATATGCTCTCCTTGGGGAGCTAGCTAGTCTTCAAACCTGGTACGAGCATCTAGGCCATCCTCATGATTCGTCACTTCATCGTTTAGTTTCACGTTTTAAACTTAACGTGTCTCTAAATAATATGAAAAATATTTGTGAGTCTTGTCAGCTCGGAAAGAGCCATAGATTATCAATTTCTCATGTTTTTGAGTCTAGTCAGGCTCCATTTGATCTTGTTTACTCCGATGTTTAGGGCCCTGCCCCGATTTCTTCATTTAATTTGATTTTTTTTGTTAATGACTGCACTAAATTTGTTTGGATATACTTTCTTGCACAAAAATCTCAGGTTCTTCATTATTTTCAACTTTTTCAAAAAAATGGTTGACACTTAGTTTGGGTCTAAAATTAAACAATATCAATCCGACTGGAGGGGGGAGGGGGGAGAGGGGGTGAATTTTGATCTGTATCAACTCATTTTCAGAGTCAAGTTATTTCTCATCGAGTATCTTGCTCTCAAACTCATTCTCAAAATGGTGCAACTGAACGTCGTCATCGTACGATCATCGAAAAAGGCCCATCGCTTCTGTCGCATGCGCGAATTCCTGTCTAATTTTGGAGCACAATTTCACACATTTGTCTATCTCCATAATCGTACATTATCTCCTGTCCATAATCACAAATATCTGTATGAGTCGCTTTTTAACAAAATTCCTGACTATGATTTTTTAAAAACTTTTGGTTGTCCGTGTTATCATTTTCTTCGTCCTTATCGATCAAATAAACTTGAGTATCATTCATCTCATTATGTTTTTATTGGTTATAGCTCTCACCATAAAAAATATCTTTGTTTACATGTTCCAACTAATCGTGTCTATATTGCTAGTCATGTAATTTTTTATGAAACTACATTCCCCTATCATGATCATGTCACTCCTATTCCATATACTCCATCTACAAACTCTGAGCATGTCCCGCTATCTCTCCTTAACTTTTCGCCACTACACCAGCATTGAACTCCATTCCACCATCTAGGGCCCCGTCCGTCTAGCCCATTCTCGTCCGCCATGCTGATCCACCATCCGTCCGTGAAATGTCGTCTTCAGCTCTGCCTTCCCAGCCTAGCAAATAGCCACCTCCCATTCTGCCCTGTTCGCCAGCGGCTGCTCTATCCCCTCTTGGCCTGCCAACAACTCCCGTGTCCTCCTCTCGGTAAGCGGACATTGACTCTTCCGTGTCTGCTCCTCCATCAAATTATCTCTCCTATTTTCGTCTCTTTGAAAACACTTAACACATCATGGTCACTCGCTCCAAAACAAAGAATCTTAAACCTAAAGCCTTAAACTCTACTCGTCATCCACTTCCTTCTCCTAAACAAATTTTTTCTGAACCTAAGATATTTCTTATGCTTCTATTACTTTAATGTCAAAATGCAATGCAAGTTGAGTATGATTCCCTTTTGCGTATTGGGATGTGGACACTTGTTCCGCCTCCCTGTGATGCTAACATTGTTGGTTGTAAGTGGGTGTATAGAATAAAGAGTAAAGCAGATGGTTTCATTGAGTGTTACAAAGCTCTTCTTGTGGCTTAAGGTTTCAATCAACATGAAGGTGTTGGGTATGGCGATACTTTTAGTCCAGTGGTCAAGCCTACTACCATTCGAATTGTTTTATCTATTGCACTCACTCTGGATTGGCCTTTACATCAGGTTGATATTAATAATGCATTTTTGAATAGTGATTTTTCTGAAACAGTTTACATGTCGCAACCTCTTGGTTTTTTATGGTTCTCGGCCATCACATGCCTGTCTTCTAAGGAAAACACTTTATGGTTTTAAGCAGGCACCTCGGGCATAGTTCACCAAGCTTGGATGTTATAACCATGGGCATGGTTCACAAAGCTTGGAAAACACTTTTTAAATTATTTTCCTAACATCCATATCAACAATCCATTATACAACTAAATCATATTCTTTTCATGTTTTATCAACAATCCAACATAGCTCAACCTAACTTAACCTAACTCAACTTTTCAACTTATTCTATTATTTTGTGTATATATAAACAAAGGGAAAGTCATTGGTTAAACCGACTAACGTTTAGATCAATTATAAAAATTTCCGTTTCAATAAAAACA
>JAULKM010052759.1:0-12666 GCA_032355605.1 Rubia tinctorum
ACATGTTGGAGCATATTGGATTTTTGTGATATGTGTGTATATATATATATATATATATATATTGATATGAATCTCCTTGCAAAAACTCTGAATCGCAGAATTTTAGATCTTTGACAACAATAGGGATTTCGCAAACCCTATGGTGGCAACATGAAATTCAAGCGTCTAGCTCTTGGGGTACACTTAATTTCGACTTACTCACTAACTAGCCTGCAAGATTAGATCACAAACTTTATTGATTATTAATTAACCCGCAGGATTAAGCAACAATGAAGACGCTCGCAAGCAATAAGTATAACTTGAAAATTCTGAATATTTGATTGATAAAAGGTGATAAAAATGTGAACAACCCCTCTATTTATAGGGAGGGTATCGGCCAAAAAACCCTAAAACAATTGGAAAGTGAGTCGAATTATGGCAGATTTAAGAAGCTAAAATCATATCTAACTAAAATACCTATTTTAAACCCTAGCAAGGCTGATTTGTTCAAGAAGAAGTATTGAAGAATATTACCTTATCTAATCTTACCAAATCTAATTCTAATCAGAATAAAACACCATATTTTTGAAAACTCTGATGGACTGGATCAAAAATATCAACTCTTCAGAAGCCCACATGGTCGAGTTATTAAACTGAAATAAAATAATTTTACAATGATCACACTACCTCATTAAAAAATCCCAGTGGGAAAAAGAGTATCGTGTTCTTCACGACGTCTTCAGTTAATTGACAAGATTGAATAATTAATCCAAACCCTAGCCGGCTTATTCTTTAATTCTTCATCATGATGTTTATCCATCAAAGCATTCAATGACGCATCCCTAAGATTTGTTCTTGACCTTGTCATCGGTCCAACCATATCACTTAGATGATCCCAAACATAACCCTTGAATGTTTGATCAAGTCGTGGAATATCTTCATTTATGGTGGTAGTCGTCTTGGCATCTCCATCATTCCCTCTGTGGTCGAAAGGTTTCACCCTTGAAACTGAATTGTCTTCAAAGGTAAATGGAGATAAATCCACAACATTGAAGGTAGGACTAACACCATAATCGCCAGGTAGATCAATCTTGTAAGCATTATCATTCAAACGTTCCAACACTTCAAAAGTACCATCACCACACGGACTTAGTTTAAATTTACGAGCATTGGGAAACCTCTCCTTTTGCAGATGCAACCAAACCCAGTCGCCCTCCTTGAACTGAACAAGTCGGCAGCCAGTTTTGGCTCTATCAGCATTCTGAGCATTTGTCCTTTCAATCTTTAATCACACATTCTCATGCAATCGCTTCACAAAATCGGCCTTATTTTCTCCATCCAAATTTCAAACTTGTTTATAATTCAAAGGAAGTAAATCAAGAGGTATATTTGGTAAAAATCCATAAACAATTTTGAAAGGAGGTAAAGAAGTAGTAGAATGAATAATGCGATTATAAGAAAACTCTGCAATTGGAATGCACGCTTTCCAATTCTTCAAATTTTTCTGGACCAGGGCATGCAGAAGTGCCCCTAAAGTGCGATTGGTGACCTATGTTTGTCCATCAGTTTGAGGATGACTTGTCAAAGAAAATAGCAATTTCGTCCCTAACTTGCGCCACAAGGTATTCCAAAAGTAGGATAATAATTTGACATCCCTACCAGACACTATGGATGCAGGAATGCCATGATGTCAGACCACTTATTATAAAAATAAATCTACGATATGTTGCGCGTCATCCATCTTCCTACAAGGAATAAAATATGCCATCTTTGAAAATCGATCAACAACCACAAAAATAGAATCATTACCTGATTGAGATTGTGGTAATCCGAGAACAAAATCCATAGAAATATCAACCCAAGGATGTGTAAGAACAGGTAAAGAAGTATACAAACCGTGAGGCTTAGTCTTAGACTTCGCCTTCAAGCAATCAATACAATTCCTATCAACAGAAAGTGGCATATTCGGCCAATAGAAGTGTTCTCCCAGGAAATTATAAGTTTTAAATGCACCAAAATGTCCCATTAAACCACCTGAATAAGCTTCTCTAATAATTAATTCACGCATAGAACATTTAAGAACACATAACCTATTATTCATATACAAGACACCATCATGCTGGAAAAAAAATCTCATAAGCACCATTTTCGCATGCAGAATAAACAGAAGAAAAATCAGGATTAGTAATACAGAATTCTCGCACGAATGAAAACCCTAACATAATGAATTCCAATCGTGTAAGTAAAACATGTCTACGACTCAAAGCATCGGCAGCAACATTTTCTTTACTCTTCTTGTATCGCAACACATAAGGAAAAGATTGAATAAAACTAGACCATTTAGCATGCCGCTTATTCAACTTCACCTGACTCTTCAATTATTTCAACGATTCATGATCACTATGAATAACGAATTCTTTATGCAATAAATAATGTTGTCAAGTCTCTAATGCACGCACAATTGCATAGAATTCGTTATCATACACGGGATAATTTAGAGCACCACCCTTTAGCTTTTCAGTAAAGTCAGCTATAGAGTTGATTCTCTTCCATCAATACAACACTAATACCAACACCAAGATCATCACAATGAATCTCAAAAGTGCCATTAAAATCTGGTAAAAATAAGAACATGAGCATTACATAATCCTACTTTCAATTCATTAAATGCATTCTCTTGATCATTACCCCAAACAAATTTCACGTCCTTTTTAACTAGTTCATTTAAAGGTGCAGTAATAGATGAAAAATCATGCACAAACCTTCTAAAAAAACTAGCTAAACCATGAAAAGAACATACTTGATTGGCATTGGTAGGTCTCATCCAGGTCTTAATGGCCTTAATTTTGGTTTCGTCGATTTTTATGCCCTCCTTAGAGACCACAAAACCGAAAAACACCACTTCGGAAGCGCAAAAATTGCACTTCTTGATGTTCGCATACAAATAAGACTCACGGAGTGCAACAAGAACCATTTTAACATACTCTGTATGATCATCAGTCGATTTAGAATAGATTAAGATATCATCAAAATAAACCACAACAAATTGACCAATAAACTTTCTCAAAACATGATTCGTCAACCGCATGAAAGTATTAGGTGCATAGGTTAATTGAAAAGGCATAACAATCCATTCATATAACCCAAACTTAGTTTTAAATGCATTTTTCCATTCATCCCCTTCCTTTATTTAAATATGATGATAACCTCGAGTCAAATCAATCTTAGTATATATCACAAATCCATGTAAATCTTCAAGCATATCATCTAAGCTAAGGATACGATGGTGATATTTAATGGTTATTTTGTTAATAGCGCGGAGATCTATACATATTCGCCAATTTTTATCATTCTTAGGAACTAAAATAACACGCAGGACTTAAAGATTCATGTACACAATCTTTTTCAAGTAATTCCTCGATTTGTCGTTGTAGTTCTTTTGTATCCTCAGGGTTTACTTTGTAAGCTGGGCGATTAGGTATAACCGAAACCTGAATCAAGTCAATCTGATTCCGGAAATGGTGGTAATCCATGCAGAAATCTGTAAGCTCGATGCCTGACAATGGTGGTAATCCATGCGGCAAGGCTCCCAGAAAGACATCATCAAATTCCTACAACATCTCAGCAAACCGTAGAGAAATAACTTTCTTTTAAATGTAAAATTAATGCATGAGAATGATTAGAGAAAGCACAATTCATGTCCCTAATAGATAATAAAAAGATTTTCCAAAATCAATTGGCAATTCACATTTTATCATATAAACCGATGACAAGGGACTAAGGTGTGAAGATAAAACTTTTTGCAACTTTTTAGAATCATTCAACGACTTACTTGACTTACCTGGATCGGCCACCCCTAATTTTTGGTTGAAATTTTTTTTGGGTTTTTTCCTCAATTTTTGGTCTTTTGTCCTACCACCTTCAAATCTTTGCTAGGGTTTTGGTTAGCCACCTCTAGCTCAGTCGTAAACTTTTCTTTGTCTATTTTCATGCAACTCTAAGCCTTAATAACTTCCACCGGTGACAATGGAGTTAATTTATAACTGGTTCTATCCTTAATCACAGTGATTTTGTTAGTGTAACCATCATGCATAGATTTATGATCAAACTGCCATGGTCTTCCTAAGAAAATATGACTAGTTTCCATAGGTATAACATCACATAAGATAGAATCATGATACATTATGATCTTACAAATAACCAGAAATTGCCTATTAACCTTAATATCACCACTACCATTTAACCAAATAAGTTTATACGGTGATGGATGAGTAGTAACAGGTTAAGACAATGATTTCACAAGAAGATTGGAAACAGTATTAGCATAAGATCCTTCATCAATAATCAGTAAACAATTATTATCTTTCACAAGGTAAAGAGTATGGAAAATATAAATTCTTTGTACCTGTGTTTCGGCCACTTGGAAGTTTAAAGCTCTCAATGTCACATAGTTATCTTGTGTTTCCAAACCTTGTTCACCATGATCATTTATGATGATTTATTCATTTACATGTTCTTCCTAGCTTTCATATAAAGTGGGCATATCAGCATATTCATCTTCTTCATCTCCTTCCTCAATGGTGGCTAACACTCAAGCATGGGGATAATTACAAACATGTCATCTTTCTTTACAATGAAAACAAGTAGGACTGTTAACTGAAACCAAATTTGATGAAGAGACAGTGGACTTACCTGAACTTCTCGACGACTGTTGGTTTGAAGTTTGTGGTGCCGCCCTCCTATCAGTGGAGTTATAAGTCAAATTTTAATAGTTATGGACCGACCCACAGCCGCCCATTCACACCCCTCTACCTCGACCATAACTAGGGTTTCCAGAATCAAACCCAAATAGTAGACTGGGAAATTCAAATTGAGGTTTCTTCGGCCACATAGTACTCTCAACCAACCTTTATTTCATCAAAAAATCATCCATGGAAATATGATGTTGAATATTTACTGGCGTTTGAAGGTTCTCACGTAAGCCTTCAATGAATCAATTTTTGATGAATGCGTCGTCTTCTTTCATCCCGACCCTTCTCATGGTCAATTCAAGATCTTGATAGTATTCATCAACTGTGAAATTTCCTTGTTCATATTGGCCAAATAAGAATTTTTCTCCATCAGATAAGTAGGCAGAACAGGATAATAATGAAGCCCAGACTTCAATCTCTCCCAGGTGGAGATAGGTTTCTTCCCGGAAATTTATCTCTTTTCTCTTAAATTTTTCCACCATTCAACCACATAATGAGTGAAGGAATACTACACCACCTTTACTTTTTCTTTGTCCCTGTAGTTTTTGAGATCAAACAGATTCTCAATCTGTCGCTCCCAATCAAGATACTTCACTGGATTGTGTTGACAATCAAATCGAGGGATATCATACTTCAATCCCTTGATGTCTCAAGCAGAATCTGAACTCAAACTGGCCCTCATTCTCCTTTGGGGATCATGATGTCTGATGTGGCAATGCCTTCTTGATGATCCTCGGTGTGATCTCCTTTCCGACTCATTGGAATCTTTATCGGAACTACCATAACCTTGGAATTTGCAAAAGAAAATCCTCGAGGATCATCCTTCAAGGTCATGGACTGTGGTGTAGGTGGTGCCATGGTGTCAATTTTTCTCGCCAATTTCTGCACCTCACTTATAAGTGCATTCATAGTGATGGCAATCTGATCTGTCTCAACAGGTTCATTAGGTCGAAATTGATGTCGCTCCCAACTATCCGGAGCTTCATGCCATGGTTTTTCACCACGTATACTACTAATGGATGCATTTGTCAGTGATAGATTGTTGGGATTGCCAACAAAAGGCGGGACGAATGGATTATCGTCCGCCATCTCCGCTAAACTGCTAAGAAAATAAAAGGTTAGTATAAAAATCACCCCCTTTCCATTTGTTTGATAAGGTTGCTCACCAAGTGTATAAAACTCACAACTCACAAGGCGAAGGCTAGTGTAAGGTCAATCGATCAATTCACCGCTGATTTAAAGCAAAATAGGAGAAAAGTACTGCAGAACTTATTTCAAAATTTAAAAATATATAAACTCAAAATTGGGATCTACAATCTGGAATTCAAAATTATACAAAGAATAAGGAACAGAACTCAATTTTAATGGCACAAATCGGAGTTGTAATGAAGGAGATATGATCAAAACAAGAATGCTTTATATAGGCGTCAAATAAGTTCCGAAAATTTAAGAAACTTTTCCGAAATCAAATTAGATTAGAATCTTAACCCCAAATACCTTGTAGTAAAGGATTTTTGAGACATAGTTTCTGCCCAAGATAAATTTTCAGATCAGTTTCCCCCTCTCAATTGGATTCGACTTCCTTTTCCTTCTCCGATTAGGATTTTGTTTCCTTTTCCAACTCGGATTTCCTTTTTCTTTTATTTATTTTTCAGCCTCTAATCCAAATTTCACACAAAATATAACACTCACAATAAGATTATTATTCCCCAAATAATTTCAACGCTGTGCAATTTCCATTTTTTGAAAATTACAAAACAACCCCAAACTCTTGAAAATTACAAAAGGCCCCAAATTTTCGATTTCAAAACCCCAATTCCGATTTCAAAATCTGATACCTCTTTTTTTGATTAACTTTCAAAAAAATTGGAACAAATATCGCCTATATAAAACTTGGATTTTGAGGTATTCAAGATCGTAAGGATCAAGAATATGAAACTATATGTGGTAAATGACACAAGAATCTAATTTTTTTAAATATAAAATGTGATAAAGAATTCAAGAACAATTCAAGATCACGGAATCAAAGAACAATAAAAAATTAAATAGGATTATGAGCATGCAATAATTTTCCAGAAGAGTTTGCGAAAAATATCACAAGCGCATAAACTGTATCTAAAAAATACGAAACTGATCGGGAGGTGAAGGCGGATAATAATTGTTAACGCTCAGACCCTTTGACGTCCTCCTGAATCGATTAAAGAAGGTGAAGATGGATAGTAATACCGAAGTATTTTAACTCTCGAATCCTTCGACGGCCTTCGACTCTAGATTCAATCCTTCTGCTAAGAAATATCAAATGAACACAGTTAAAATATGACACAAAAGAGTTTATAAATTTAAGACAAAAATTTTGAAAATAAATAATGCATTAAACTCAAATCCCTGATGAGTTCAGCCACAGGGATTTTTGCTTTGCGCTGATACCAACTTATATGAATATGCTTGTGAAAACTCTAAATTGTGAAATTTAGATCTTTGAAAAAATGAGGGATCTTGCAAAACCCTAGTATGTTGCACGAAATATCACTATAATTAAGTATGTGCATATCTTATAATGCAAATTATTTAGACACACTACATTCATTGTGGCATGTATATTGCAAGAACCGATATGTCAAATTTTTTAAATTCAATTTTACATTTCAGGGAAAATTATAATACTAACCCTATTAAACTTCAAAAGTAAAGTGCTAAACTAACCCTAATATATTGAGTAATTGTGCAGATATACCCAAATTACACTATACCGGCATGGACTGATGTAATTCAGGAGTTGACCTAATATGGAAAGAAAAAAAAATCCCCTAGACTTAAAACTTAAAATTTCATGACTATTCTACCCTTTTGCTAAAACCGAACTACTTTTCACCTTCTTTAGCCACTCTCACCGCCGCTGCTCCACTTAGCACCACTGTCACTCTGCCCTTAACCTTAGCACCACCACCACCACCCTCTCCCCCTCCTCCTCCGGCGAACCTGCCGACCACCATCTCCCTATCCTCCTCACCCCGCCCCTCCCACCACCATCTCCCCCGCCACCGAGCCACTAGCCACTAGCCACCTCCCCACCACGCCACCTTCCCATCACCTCGCCACCCCTTGTCCTTGTCCCAATATAACCCCTCATCCCCATCCCTTGTTCTGGTGAAGCTTTGGTAAAAGGAGTTGGGTGAGTCCCCACCGCAGGAGACGTGGCTAAGCAGATCTGGAAAGCTCCAATGTTAGAGGTTGCGCGCAACTGAAAATTGTGAACCCGAGGCATGTGTGCCTTATTTTTGACCAAAATTTTGAACCCAGCGTTGCTCCTCTTCTCTAGGTCGGCAATCTTTACGGCGGAACGACAACAATCCGACAATGCCTTGCTTCCTCTTCGCCGGCAGGAGATGGTGGTGACATTTGATGGAACCGAGGGATGGGTTAAGTGAAGGGGAGAGGGAGGGGTTAAGCAAAGGGAAGAGGGACAGTTTAAGATAGAAGGAGAAGGAAAATAAATAAAAAGGGAAATAATTAGGTAATAAGAAATGAGGGTAAAGTTGTCCCCTTTTGTTTTTTAAATATTTTTAAGTAGGGAAGAATTGTCTTTTTATATATTTCCGAAAAAATTGGCCTTTAATAAAATAGTCAACCTAGTCCAGAGTTAGATTGACACTTTAAGATTTTACAAAGTTATATTGGCACTTTCAATTAAAACATAAGGTTAAAATACAATTTTCTCTAGATTTTATGTATTTTTATATGTTGAGCAATTTGAACAAGAGAAAATATGACAATCATATTTTAACTCAAAAGGATAGAATTGGTGAGAGTGCGTGTGTGCACGTGCAATTAGATAGTCATTCAGATCCTTGTTCCGGACTCGAAAGTCCATCAGATAGGGTGTAAGGGACATTTTGAGTCCCTCCCGAGTTCGGAACTTCTACAAATGATATAATTTTACAAAACCCACTTTTTATCTTCCTTTTTTCCATGAAACCCCATTCTGTAAAACGGATTTGGAGATTGGGCATCATGAAGAACTAGCAATCTATAAGTTTGGCATCAAATAAGGTACGAACAATTCTTACACTTATTTTAGGACATTGATTTTGGGTTGAAATGTTTTGAGACCTAATTTAGAAATAATTGTTGATGTGAATTGTTAAATGTCAATTTTTGTTGCTCAAACATTAATGTTTGTTGTTCTTCCTTGTTAATGGGGTTGTGAATTTCACTCAAATATAGGTAATCAATTATGATCGAATTGAATTGATTAGTAGGGACTTGAGAAAATCAGCCAATTACTTTTCACTGATAGAATTCTTTCTTGTGGTTGCCTTTGAACACACTTCCAAGAATGGTGTGATGCTAGCCCGCTTCACATGTAAATATTGTAGAAATGATGTATATTTGATTCGGAAGAATTTATGTGAACATCTCATCATGCGAGGGTTTCAAACTAGTTTAATTTCTTGGATGTGGCACGGGGAGGATGAAATGGGTGTGGAGGAAGGCCTAATTGGTAAATAATCAGATGATCCCTTTATGAATGAGGTATTCAAGGAGATGATGGAGGATGTTGCTAGATATTTTCATGGTAAAACCGAGATCCTTGAAGATTTACATTATGATAAGAAGACGCCCTTGTACAACGGTGCTAGACATTCAGTTTTAAACGCCACTTTGCAATTGATGAATTTGAAAGAGAAATACGGCTGGACTGAAAAAGGGATGATGGAGACTCTTTAATTTGTTTGTGATTTTCTACCAGAAGGAAATATTTTTCCTGACCGATCGTATCCCACTAATAGAATTCTATGTCTAATGGGATTGGAATTGAAAAAAAAATTCATGCATGTCCCAATGATTGTATATTATGCACTGTAATGGAAGACGAAGCCCTAGATAATTGTCGGGTTTGTGGTGAATCTCTTTATAAGTTAAAGTATGGTGGAGTCGTTGTTGGTGCTAAAGCAGAGTTGACTATGAAGAAAAAGACACTGGCCAAAGATTTATGGTATCTCCCTATCATTCCCCAGTTGAAGAAGTTTTTTGCTTCCGAAGAAGATGCAAAGTTGTTGCGATGGCACGCCAAAATAGAATGACTGGGGGATGACGTTGAATAAACTTAAGAAATATCGGTAATCAATCCCTATATAGTTGAAATGGGTATTAAAAAAGATTTGGGTCCTGTTAGAAATGACTATGATTGTTATCTTCCTCCTGCTTTATTTTCTATGTCGGAGTTGGAGAAGAAGTCGTATTGTGAGACCTTTAGTGGTGTCATGGTGCCAGCGTCTTATGCTTCAAACATAAGTCCATGTGTTTCTCTCATTGATCTGAAGTTGGTTGGTTTAAAATCACATGACTGTCACAAGTTGATGCAAGAATTGAATGCCATCGCGATTAGGTCATCTCTACCATTTTGTGCAAGATTGTGCATCACAAAACTTTTCTTGTTCTTCAAGTCAATATGATTGAAACTATTACTGTTTCTAAGCTTGATCTTTTTTAGGTGATGATAGTTAAAGTTCTATGTCAGATGGAGATGTACCCCCCTCATTCTTTGATATTATGGTTCACTTGATAGTTCAGTTAGTGAGGGAGATCAAACTCCGCGGTCCTGTATTTTTGAGGGGGATGTACCATTTCAAGTGGTAAATGAGAATTTTTAAACACTTTATCAAGAACCGGTATAGGCCTGATGCAAGTATTATGCATCGTTGCGTTGCGGAGGAAGGTATTAAATTTTGCACAAAATATATGATGCAAGTAGATTCTGTTGGCATTCCAAAATTGAGGCATGAAGGGCGGTTAGAAGGATATGATGTTAGACAGGGAAAGTTGTTAAACCCTAGTTCTGAAGATTTGTGTGCAGCTCACCTTTATTTCTTTGCAACCACGAGAATGTTGTCCCATACATCGAGATCCACATGGAGGCTATTAGGGTGATGCATAAAAAAATCAACGAAGCTCGTGCTTTGCAACAACACACTTTTACTTTCGCTTCATGGCTGCGGGGAATATATATATATGTGTGTGTGTGTGTGTGGGGTTAAAATTGATATTATACATAAAAGCAATAATGTGTAATATATGTGTGTTTTGTTTATTACTTTTAGTTTCCTCCATAAAATAAATAATGTGAGTACTTTTATTATTATTTATGCTATTCACTCAATTTGATATACCCGTTTTCTATTTTAAAATTTATTTATATTTATTTTACGTGAATAAATAGAGGGAAAAAATGTGTACATAATTATCAATTTAATGAACATTTTTTTCTTTTTTCATTACCGATTTTTTCTCTATTGAGTAATCTAGTCAAATTAAAATTAACGAGAATTGAGTGAAATATCATTCTAATTAAGTATATATGTGCAGACATCATACCGTAAAAATATGCACGTTCTTTAGACGCATTTCATTTATCGCGGAACGTATATTGCACGAACATATATGTTGAAAAACTTCTCCAATTTTACTACTAGATTTTATGTATTTTTATATGTTGAGAAATTTGGACGAGAGAGAGAGAAATGATAATTATGCATTTTAATCTCAAAAGAAGATAAATTGAGGATAATGTGTGTGCAGGTGAAATTTAAGAGTTCTAGAGCAAATATGCACTTTATTTAGACATGTTTCATTCACCGTGACACGTATATTGCACGAATGGATATGTCAAAAGAAATCTCCAATTCTATTACTAAATGTTACGTATTATTATATGTTGAGCAATATGAACGAGGGAAAAACAAATAATTATGTATTTTAACTCAAAAAGAAGATGAATTAGTGAAAACGTGCACGTGCAATTTAAAAGTTGATAATGGATACTTCGTTATCTTTCATATTGCGCTAGATTATAACTCCACCACTGCAAAGTTGTACCATTCCACTGCAAATTTTTCTTCTCTCCCTTACTCTTACATCACTTACTCACATTCACATCCTCGCATAATGTAGGTGATGAATCACTTGGCTTCACAAAAAATCTAATAGATAGAACAAACTAGCAAAACCGTGTGCTTATCTTCCTTCTAGGTTTCTTTCTCTCCTTCATTACACTCACATTAATGCATGTGATGTAAGCTTATTTTCATGTTTATCTCCAAATTACATCCAGCTTGGATGTACAATACCAGCATACAAAAGATCAGAAAAGCATAACTAAAAGAAGAGTTTGCTGCATCAGTAAAATTGGAATTTCATTTCTTATAAGATTGCAACATAAAATAATTAACTATGGTAAAAAAATGCTAGTGCAATATAAGTGCAATATAAGCATTATGCTTTTTTTTCTCATTCAAATTGCGCAACATATAAAAAATACATAAAATCTAGTACTCCCCCAGTTTCTATATTAGTGACATCATATGTTTAGATGTTTGGATTTAGGTAAAGAAAATAAGTGGATGAAATTGAATGTAGAAAGTAAAAAGTAGAATGAATTGATGAAATTGAAAGAATTTCGCCAAAAATGGAAAGTGTGTCATTTAAAAAGAAACATCTCAATTAGGTAAATGTACCACAAATAGAGAAACAGAGGGAGTAATGAAATTGGAGAATTTTTTGTAACATATTCGCTCGTGCAATATAAGTGCCATAATGAATGAAACATGTTTAAATAATGTGCATATTTGCACTGTACAATAACTACTCATAATTAATTATAATGTTATTTCACTCAATTCACATTGATTTCTATCTAAATCGATTGCTCAATAGAGGAAAAGTCGGTAATAGAATAAGAGGAAAAATTGTCCAGTAAACTGATAATTATGAACACTTGATTTTTTCTCCGTTTAATGCACGTAAACTAAATATAATTTTAAAATAGTAAAGAAGTAGATTAAATTGAGTGAATGACATAGAAAATACTCCCTCCGTCCCGGAGAAAATGGCACACTTTCTATTTTCGTCCGTCCCAAAGAAAATGGCACAATTCAAA
>JAULKM010052779.1:0-12665 GCA_032355605.1 Rubia tinctorum
AGTTGGTAGGAAACTTCATGTTGACAAGTATGTTTTCTAATGTATGATTGAAATGCCGCCTTAATTATATAATAATATCAGTGGGTGTGAGTCCTGGACAAAGAACAATGGTGAGAGGGCCGTGCATTGACAAGAGTACTGGAGTGAAGAAAGGTGCTTGGAGTGAAGAAGAGGACAATAAGCTGAGAGCCTATGTCCAAAGATATGGCCACTGGAATTGGAGACAACTCCCGAAATTTGCCGGTAACAAACTGGTTTGCTCCTTGTTCGACTCTGATTAATTATCTTTTTATGATTGCGATGATTTTGCGTGTTGATAGGATCTCCGTAGGAACTGGAAATAGCTTCGGACCAGATTGATTGACTCTGTTATTAGTAATTTAGCGATCGATGATTATCTTTTGCATATGAAGTTCATCTGACAGGGATGATCTTTCTGCACTAGAATAACATCGGAAAGCAATCAGAGTCAATTGAGGCCTTGTTTGATTAGTTAAAGACAGTCATATTATGCTAGAAGTTTATGTTATTTGTTGTTAAGTGCATTCCAGTGTATAGAATTTGCTCAATGAAATAAAGTGTCCCGTGTCTTATTTTTCATAGTGAAATGGGAAGCTCTGGCTCCACAAGGAACTTATTTTTTCCTGATCGAACTGTTGTTCGAGCAATCCATTTTGTCAAATAAAAGATGAGTTTATGTGGAGTTTTATGTTAATCTATTATACGTAGGTCTTTACGTTAAATAACTTGGACTTGAGATTCTGTTGGAACAATGATAGAAAAGTGGAAAAATTGAAAACAAAATTTTGGTGTTGAAAAGATACAGTTTTTCTAATTTATCATTCTCCTATTTATAGATTACAAAATAACTTACAAATTATTCCTACACTAATGAAGATCTATAATACAAGCTTCTAACTCCATAACCTCCTACCATAACTAGCTAGCACTAACTCTACTAATGAAGGCTAAATAATGTGACTTATTTCATGCTTGCAACCACTACTAACTACCAATAAAGGCTATTATTGCAAGTTTTTATATTCTTCAACCTCCTACCACTAAAGTCTCTCTTTATTTCATAACTTACGTAACTTCTATAACCTCTAACTAGCACTAACTGTAGTAATAACAATAATCACTACCTATGCAACATGGTTAACTCAACAATTCACCCAGTTAACCTTGTTGCATGGAACCACTTCAACGATACCGAGCTTTAGTCTCATTTCGACAAACTTAACTCGTCCAAGTAGCTTGGTCAAGATGTCGGCCAACTGTTCGTTAGTACCAACATGACTAACTTCCACAGAACCATTTTCAATGCACTCACGAATGAAATGAAAATGAATGTCAATGTGCTTACTTCGTTTGTGATGCACTGGATTATTGCTCAAATCAACTGCAGACTTATTGCCCACGAGAAGCTCCACCACCCTTGGATTTCGGTTGGTGAGCTCGCCGAACAAGAGAATCAGCCACACTCCTTGGCACGCCGCTGCCGCTGCTGCAATGTACTCCGCTTCGCAAGATGAGAGTGCAACTACCTTCTTCTTTTGGGACAACCATGTAACTAGGTTGGAGCCAAGGAAGAAGGTCATCCCTGTTGTACTCTTATAATCATCTGTGTCACCAGCAAGGTCATTGTCACTGAACCCGACCAAATAAGGCTCCAACTCTTTGGTCTTCTTGAAGCAACATCCTATGCCAATGGTGCCCTCACGTAGCGTAGGATCTGCTTCACCGCTGCCCAGTGTGGTGCCTTAGGATCTTCCATGAACCTGCTAACTATCCCAACAACATAGTTGATATCCGTCCTTGTCTTGCACATATATATCTTAGACTTCCAACCAGGCCTCATAAGGAGTCTGCCCATCCAAACCTTTTGTTGGGGCTCGATTCAGGATATAGCAATGGTTTTCACTACCTCACCCCAGAAAATAGCTGGCATGCTCATGCTTTTGAGCAGGCAGCGCTCCATCTCCACCACCGTTTGATTATTCTGTTCAACCACGCCATTTTGTTGTGGAGAGTATGGCACTATGGTGTAGTGTTTAATGCCTTGCTCGCTGCAATATTGTTGGAACTCAATGGAATTGAACTCACCACCCCGGTCAGATCGGAACGTATTGAGCTTATATTTTCAACTTCAGCATGTGCCTTGAACCTCTTTAAAGAACTAAGTGCCCCATCTTTTGATGTGAGCACATGAAGCCACATGTAGCGGCTATGGTACTCATCAACTATCAACAAGAAAAAATGGCCCCCTACAGGTGTTGTCGGCATGATAGGGTCACACAAATAGATGTGTACCAACTCCTGACACTGAGCAGCGTGGTACATCGAGGCCTTCGGGAACAAGACTTAGTGTTGTTTTCCAAGAGCGCACCAATCACAAAACTGCTCAACATGGTCAATCAATGGGACCCCTTTGGCCATGCCTCTTTGTGCCAATTTGCGTAATGACCGAAAGTTAAGGTGTCTGTAGTGTGCATGCCATGGCCAAGCTACATAGTCCACCTTAGAAAGCAAACTCACGGGAACATCTACATCCATCGTTAAGACATAGAGCCTATTCTTGCTCTGTGTCACCCATGCCAACAAGGGTCGGTCACGATCAAACAGACACAACTCCCCATTTTCAATCACGGGCTTACAATTATTTTCGTCTAGTTGGCCAATACTAACAATGTTGATGTTCAACTTAGACATGAAATATACATCATTTAGAACCTTGTGCTCCTTGTTCTTGCATAGGAACATCACACCACCTTGACCACAGATCTCCATCATTGATTCATCACCAATCCTGACCTTGCCTTTCACGGTCTCATCAAGTGATGTGAACGATGACTTGGTTCCCGTCATGTGATTACTCGCACCTGTGTCGAGGAACCACGCCCCCTTGCCCACACAGACTGGAAACACATATTCCTCATTGAGGAAGACATACCATGTGCCTCTTTGACGGGACCAACACTATCCAGGGTCGGTCTTGTCGGGATACTCTAAACATGGAGCATCTCATCACTCTGGCTTCCTGGCGCCTACCAAGTGATCTTTGGGGGCTGCACCTTAACCACGGATACCATTAGAAAGGCTAGCTGATCATCCTTAATCATGGTTAAGTGGGCCTCGTCCTATTTCCCTTGTTTTGCCTTGCGACACTCAAATGCAAATGGCCATAAATGCCACAATTGTGACATTTCCCCTTCCTTGGAAATTTTTCTCGAGTCCTTATAGTGCCTCCTTTTTGTTCCCACGAGTCTCTAGGACCATGACTCTTAGTCTTGTCGATGCCTTGACCCTTTCCACTAGCCTCGGAAGTTTCACCCTTCTCTTAGTTGCTTTGGCGCATTTTCCACTCCTCCTCCATGAGAAGACATTTGGCACCACCCTTGTCTCTTGGATCACTAAGTCCAAAATGATCGTCCATTGAATGTAGTCATCTGGTCAGTTCATCAACTGAGAGTGTGCTTAGATCAAGAAAAGTCTCAATTGCAATTGCCACTTGGGCATAGCGTTGTGGCAAAACGCGCAAGAACTTCTTCATGACCTTCTCCTCCTCCAACGTGTCACTAAGTACGTGAATATTGTTGACAAGGCTCGTGATTCTCATGGAAAAATCATCAACGTTCTCACCATCCTTGAAAGTGATGGTTTCGAACTCCGTGCGTAACTTTTGTGCATTGACTTCGCGGACAAGGTCGACGCCCATTTGTTGCATCTTAATCGTGACTAAAGCCTCTTTGGTTGTGTTTTTCACACCCAACGTGGACAGCATCTCCGGCGGCACCGCTCGCAGGATCACAGATAATGCCTGCCTATCTTCACGGTAATCAGCATCTCCCTTCTCGACCGTTTGCCACAAACCTTATGCTTGCAGATTCACCCTCATCACTAGGGCCCCATCAGCATAGTTTGTGTGAGTGGGGATATGGTACACCATTAGTCTGCCACTCTCCCTCAACACCTGTTGCACTACCACTTCACGAGCTCTTAGCCCTCTGGTTGCACTACACCCCCTCTCTCTTAGTGAAGTGCGTGAACCCTCTAGTGTATTTCTTTCCATTGATTAACCTTGCTCTGATACCAATTGTTGGAACAATGATAGAAAAGTGGAAGAAATGAAAACAAAATTTTGGTGCTGAAAAGATACAGCTTTTCTAATTTTTCATTCTCCTATTTATAGATTACAAAATAACTTACAAATTATTCCTACACTAATGAAGAGCCATAATACAAGATTCTAACTCCATAACCTCCTACTATAACTAGCTAGCACTAACTTTACTAATGAAGGCTAAATAATGTGACTTATTCCATGTTTGTAACTTCTTCAACCACCCACCACTACTAACTAGAAATAAAGGCTATTATTGCAAGCTTTCATATTCTTCAACCTCCTACCACTAAAGCCTCTTTTTATTTCATAACTTATGTAACATCTATAACCTCTAACTAGCACTAAATAGTAGTAATAACAATAATCACTACCTATGCAACATGGTTAACTAAACAGTGTGATCTTCTTGACAAAATTCTTCCATGCAGTAGGTTCATCTGATATGTACTAAGAAGAGTCAATGATTAATCTGCATCTCAGGTTTAGTTTCTAAATCGTGATGTGGTTTTGCAACTTTAGTTAATGACCTTAAATGTGCATCACTTATTCAGTCGATTAAACGTACCACGTAGATTTGAAGAGAATGTGAAGAGAATTGTAACCTATGTCAGTAAAGAGCAGTTGTGGAGTGCTTTTGCAATTTTCAACTAGTACGATGACATATTCATAACCAAGCTGGAGCTCGGGGACTCCCTGAAGAAAAATCATGATTGCAATGAGTGAGAGAGATGTGGATGATGTAATCAGGCGGGAGGACTCCAACGTAAATGGCGTGATTGGTTTGGATAAATTTTGCTATTTGTTAGATTCTTTGATCACCAGAGGAGCGACATGTGAAGAGGCGGAAGAACAAGGAAAGTTGGGATCAGATGGGAATCTGCAGGAGGCTATCAATGTTTTTATGGGGGTAAATATGGAGGATTGGTGTTTTCTCATCTAGGGTTTAGGAATTCAAGAACATGGAGGATTGTATGGAATTGATCAGGCAGGTGGATATGGATGGAGATGGGATGATCAATTTTGTTGAGTTCAAGAAGATAATGAAATCAAGCCACATGTTTTTGCCCTTTTGTTAGATCACTAGGCTATATGATTGCACTTTGTGTAAATCTAACATGGACTTAAATATCCATTCTAATACTCCAATATTCAGGGTTTTCATATTGCATACAGGATCAGTTAGTACAACACAAAATTCATTTGCAATCTTACAATTAGGGCACTGCTTCCTGGCCTGTTTATTTTTTTCATGCTAAGGAGTTCTGGATAAATTCTCTCTCATGATGTTTCCGTTCTCAGTTAATTTGAGATGAACTATGCCATCTGAACAGGAAAAATTTCCTTAGTCAGACAAAAAAAAAAGCCAAACGGGAACAACTAATGTCCCTTGATAAGAGCCAGGATGAGGTTTCTTAAGATAAAGAATGGTGTGCAACCTAACATTCAAGTTTCTAATAAAAATAGCAAATTAAATAATATTTTATTGTGAAATTGGTGTTTGCGGCATGTTTTTGTAATGTTCATAAAGACAAGCTAAAGACACCAATATCATAAAGCACCTCTAACAGGAAAAAAAATGATTCAGAATGTTCACTGAAACACTTGGAAGTTAACCAATATAAGCATTATTCCTCACCTGTAACAAGAAAGAATATACACAGTCCTTCTTAGCTGAAGCAAAGACTTGAAGCTAGGACACTTTTGATTTCGTGCGAACAACAAGTGTGGCCTGTAGGATGTGTGTAATAATTACGTAAGTTTCTACTTAGTTTGTATGGTGATTGTGATACCCTGTGGTGATAAGTGCGAGCAAGGTCCTGGTGTCTGTGTTGATAGTTTAATGTACAGGATTGATGTGATGGTAATTGGAATGGGACCTATAAAGTCTCTTTGTATAGTACTGTTACCCCAATGTGTGGGCCAACACTGAAGGGTGTTGTCGTGTTGCGATATGTTAATTTTTGGGTCTAATGAGGGTGTACTTATGTTTGAGTTGAAGGAGTGTTTCTATGTTGTAGGTTTGTTGTTGAGGTGGGAAATTTTACTCAAGCCGTTGGGCAAATTTGTAGTAAAATGTCCTGCTTGTGCCGCCAGACGGATAATTTTCCTATAATGTGCAAAGTTGTAGGTGATTTTTCTACTTTATCATCGGGCGGGTGAGTTTACCCTAATATTGTGAATATGTAGGTAATTTTCCTACTTGTGTCGCGTGAGTGCTAATTTGTTCCAAACGAAGAAAAATTGCTGGTCATCTGCACACTTAAGTCACAGTATTAATGAAAGAACCTTGATTGTGAAGCCCTAGGTGATTTGCCTACTTGTTTCGCTTGGTGTAATTTTGTACTGGGTAGGTGTGGTGTACCATATAAATCAATTTGGCACAAACAACTATTTCAGGATTTGTTGTTTGTCTAGAGTGCTCGAATAGCTGTCATGTGAAAGGAAATAAGATGTAATGACGAAGTGATATGGGCTAGGGGTGCTCAATAGTGTCTGATAAGAGGTAATTATAGAAGGGCATTGTCGATTGCTGATAGTGTCAATAAACATATGAGGTATGTACAACTGCTAGTGAGGTTGTTATAGTCATGTAACAATTGTACTTATTTGATGTTTGAGAGATGCACGAGAAGTGAAAGAATGTTCTAATGGTTGCTGATGAGTAGTGTCATTACGATGTGTGATGTAAATTATAGGATATTGAGGTGGATGTTATAGCGTAGGTATGGTTGTGTGATGGTAGAAATTGATAAGCATGCCATGTAAGTGTAGAATTTTCGGTTTCTCTTCCTTGAGAAATGCATAAAATATCGGCGCTTCATATTCTGAATCATTTAATGAGTGGCTGATAAAAACTTTGAGATCACGAAAGGATGTGTCACTTCTGAGGGAGTTATTTCTAGTGGTTATCTTTCAAAGAAAATTTGTACATCTATAAAATCCACTCTTTAGAGAGTGTATTTTTCTTCATAACCTTATGTTTCAGGGGTCATGTGCTACACAATGGGTAACTTTTTTTAGTCCTTAGTGTGTTGTGAGTGTTCATAAGATAATGTACCTTTCTTCAGGAAAAGTTTCTTTGAGGGTGATGGTTTAGGATATCTCGGGGATATATGAGTTTCTGATTATAGGGATAGACATGTCGGAATCATCCAAGATCTGATTTGGAAGATCAACTGGAAAAGGGATAAACTGCAATGTGTGGAAAAGATGGTAGTCTTGCTCTGGTTGGTGGCAGCGCAAGTCAGGTTTACTTTCCCCTGATGGATGTCCTGTGATGAGACGTAATTTTGATGTTTTCTTAGTACAATTAACATCCCCTTTTAGATTGTTTTTGTTGGTGGTTTGTTAGATTATTAGGTTTTTACAAAATAGGGGTTTAGAATCACCTTGTGTGGTTATTTTCCCTCATTTACTTAGTTTGTAAGCATGTGGTGTCTAACGTGTTCTAACTTTATAATTTAGTCGATTCATATATGTTTTGTGAGCTTGGTTGGAGACCATCATGAATGAGGCCACTAGCAAGAATGGTAGAATATTGAAGAAGGTCATTCACAAGAAAGGTAGAAGAAGGAATGCCACTTACAAAGTGGTAGAAGATAAAGTGAAGGAAAGCAAAGTAGAAGGTGAAGAATGATCTAAATTTTGAAGCCAAGTTCTGAGAATGATGCGAGAAGAATTGGTGTCCGTTGATAGCATCATAGGATTCGTCTTTGCGAGTATTATAAAAATATTATAAGAACTTTTGTAACGGATTAATGGTTCACTCGAAGGATGAAAAACAAAATTGTACTGCACTCTGCCGCACCCCACGAGAAAAGCCTCGCAACCCACGATAAAAGATTTACTAGAAGTCAGTTTTTTGCTACTGTACCATCACGAGTCGTGAGGAAATTCTCGCGGGTCGCAAAAATCAACTTACAACTTTCTTTTTACTCCTCTTTTTCTTATACTATAAATAACACTTCATTCACTCATTGCTTAGCTCTTTTTGCCCGACTTGGGGGTTCCAAAACCTAGTTTTTCCACTTTTCCTTCAATTTCTTCTTGTTTCTTTGTAGTATTTTGTTCTATGTTATGGATTTTGATTATCTAGGCTAGTTTTCTTCTTGGGAGTAATTGATTAAAGTTTCCAAGCTCTTGTGGTGAGAATCTCTTAAATTCATTTATGAATATTGTTATTTTTCATTTATTGTAACATGAATGTAGTAGATTAATTCATTTATGTGATAGGTTGTTTGAGAATACGAAATGTTTATATGATTACATATTAGGAGGTTAGAGATGTGCACAATTTCTTATCTCTTTGACATGAAATCCAACAACATGGAATTAGAACTTTTTGTTGGGTAGATGATGTTAATATTGCTTGATGAATATGCTAATGTGGTTTGTTGTCATGTTTATCCTAAGGTAGCACTAAAAGGTATAAACCTAATGAATACTTTGTTGGGCTAAATGGCTAGGTATTTAGTATAATACTTGTAGTTGTTATCAAATCTTTTAGTTCTTTGTGTATGATGTCATTGATGAAATAACTTGAGGCTTTTTTTTCTAAAGTGATCGTTGGTGAGGTTTACAAATAGTCGTTGATCGCTTTTGTAAATTAATCTTAAGAAGAACAAAATGTTTATCTTCAAAATGGAAATGGTAACATTCACAATAGGTAATCAAGATGAGTAAATTAGAGACTGTTTCTATGATCTATAAGAGGCTTGGAAGTTGAAATAAATTATGCCCAAGGCTTTCTCACTTGTGTTTTTATCCCTTTTCTTAATTTGTTGTATGATTAGAATAATCACCTTTATGTGCTAGTTGTCTTGTTTCTCAATCCATAACTTAGGAAATCCAAACCAAAACCCCTCTCTTTAATTGCTTATATGTATATATTATATCCACTCTTATATGCATGAACCTTTAGGAAAATTCCTCTTCTTCATGGACGACCCCGATTCGTCACTATCTACTTAGTTGTATTTAGGAAAAATTTAGGACTTCTAAATAGTATATTTAAGAGGTACGAAGAAAACCTCCTATCCTGAAAATCTTTGTGCTTACTGTTAGTATTTGAGGTCTAGTTCATCATTCATGTCATTTTTTTTAATAATTGACTCCATTATTGTTATGCAGGTGTTCATATGTTTTGGGTATTAATTAGGGTGAGGGCTACTAGGATATAGGTTGTGGAGGAAATCATAAGGGATCCTTACCATGTATGTGTGAATCCCTGGGGCATTAAATCAGTGCATGCAAGAGGTTTAAGTTCGATGCAATTAATGCGAGGGATGATGATGAGCTACTCAGTTGAAGGACTTCGAAAGGATGAGTTACTTCATGAGTTCATTCAAATGGGTCTCGGGAGGGGGATGGGGGTGGATGCATGCTTGGGCAACCATTGCTTGCTTTTGTACCTGTTATACTTGATGAAAAGGATGATGTCCCTTCACAAACTCGTGTGTCTGGGTTTGGGTAATAAAGGGAGAAGGTGCAGTGGAAGAATGGGCGACAATTGCTTGCATTTGTTCTTATCTCGCCTAATGAGGAAAATGGTGTCCGAGGACCTATCCTTCCCTAACCGTTTCAAGTTTATTTTAGAATAATCTTGTCATAAGTTTTCACTTCCAAGAGGCCACCAATACCGTCTTAGCTGTGAGTTTTAGAGGGTCGTGTAGTTATTGTGCCATGTGTTAGGTTCACAGAAAGTTAATTGTAATCTTTAAAAGAGTTTGTTACTATTTAGTAGAGAATTTTATGCAATTCTTAGTTTTTGTAATCCTCTAAGCTCCTAATCTAATAAATTATTTATCAAGTTTTCGCGAAATTATGTTATGGGTCATTCGTTCCTAAAAAACCTGTTCATTTTTTGTAGATGTGAATTTATGTTTGATATTTGTTATAGTTGTTTCGTATTGAATAAGCATGGTTAGGCTGCTATTCTTCCTAGTTGAATTCTTGCTAAAGTGACGCGAGCATTGAGTATTTACTACTGGATATGATCAAATTTCCTCTTTACTTGGTAAAGCTTTTTGGGTGATAGAGTAATAATCTCGACTAATATGTCGAGTGGCTGTATATGAAAATTTGAAGAAGAGTACTCAAAGGAGACCCTTGGGACTCGAACTACGATCATGTAACTAATTGGGCTTTGTTATGCTGCTCTTAGGGATGTGTCTTGTTGGCCATCTACCAGATCATAATCCACTATGTGGTAAAGAAATTTCCCTTTCTGTGGGTCTTTTATTGTTAGCTTTTCTCATGGCCGATGTCCATCTAAGAATGATATTTCACGTCGCGCCCAAGTGCTGACTTTTCTGTCAGGTTATTTGTTTATTATGGTATGTCTTTCCTGGGGTGTATGACGCCTAGTGATCTACCGGGGTCGGGGCTTTATGGATTTGTTTGATCGAGAAGAATCCATCCTTACAAATGGTAATCCAATCCTTATTTTTTTGTCTTTGACCATGTTGTTTGTAGGGACCTGTGCCACTACGGTCTTCCCTTTACAATATTCAGTGATATGTACTTGTTCCTATAAGGAAATGTATTCTATAACTTGTAACATGCATGACATGCCCTTTTTGCATGCCTTGGGGATTGTTTGTGCCTCCTTTGTATCTGCTTCCTGAGCAACAATTTAGGCATGAAACTCTGGCCTTTCTTGGGGACTATTAAAAGTTAATCCTCACAGTTCCATTTATGCGGTTGGCTCCTTTTGAATAATAATAGTACCCATGATAACCTCACGGAAGATCCATGCTTCTTCAGGTACCTACAAATGCTCGAGATTAGACCTAGGAAAGAAGTTTTCATGCTTAATTCTGTATAGTATCATAATGTATCTATTTACTCAATAGTTTTCACTTACCTTCTAAATGGTGTTTATTCTCTTTATTTATATTTCTTCCATGGTGTGATCTTGGTCTGATTATCATGCCCACATTTTTGGGTTGTGTCCCTCTTTTATTTGTAACACGTCCGGATTAAGGCATCGTGACCTATTGGGAGCTGGGGCTTCTTCCTCGAGTTATGGCATGACCGTGCACTCGTAGAAATTTTTTTACAAGTGGAATTTCCCTTATTCACTCACACAATATTGATGGATTGGGCTTTCGCCCATTATCTAAGATTTCTCACGGCTCTCTCCTATGGGAATTCTGGTCGTGTTACAGTTCCACTATGGCTGAGCTGTTGAAGTGTCTATTTTATGTACATATTTTGGGACTTTTTGGAATAAATTTTGGCCTCTTTTGTCATCTAGATCTTGTGTTTTACCTTGAAATTCTCTTAGGAGAGCTAAGAGGGACTTTTACGCTCTTACGACTTTTCTAATGGATGTTGTGTGACAAGGTAATAACATCGAGTCTTGAAGACCATGAAGTTCATCTTTTGAAGACTTGAATGCTTGAAGACTTGAAGATTTTAAAATAAATAAAGTGGAGATGAAGCTAGAAGACAAGAAGAAGGAAGAAAAATCAAATGTTGTTTTTTGCATCTGTCACGACTCGCGATGCACGAGTGGCCAGAATTATTTATCCTTTTTCTTGTACTATAAATAGCACACTTTATCCTTTTCTCTTTCCTCTCTTCTTCTTCCCGATTTCAGAACTCAAAACCCTAGTTTTCTTCCATTTTCCATCTTTGTTTCATCTTGAATTTATGTTTGATTCTCTTGTGATGTTTAGTATGAATTCTAGTAACTAAACTTAGTCTTGGGAGAGCTATTTAATGTGTTTGCTATTGTGCATTTATTGAGCTTTGAATGTTGGTTGTTGAATTTATTAATGGTGTTGGAAGTTTGAGTGTATGAATTTCTTGTATGATTGTTTGTTAGGGTTGGGAGAAAGAAGCTAATTTCCCCTCTTTTGATACGAAATCCAAATGGTGTTGATGATTTGATAATTGCTAGATGGATTTGATAATGTCAAACTCTTTGTCATGTTTGTTTTGTGTAGCAAATAGGAGAGGTCTATGACATTGAACGTTCTTGACTAATCTTGTTTAAATGCATGAATTGGTTTAATGCTTAGACACGGTGTAGTGTTTTTAAGTGTTACCATGCTTGTCGATTCTTCATATTCAATGCCATTAATGGGATACCTTTAAGAGTTTCTCAACTAAATGGGTCATTAGTGAGGTTTTGCAAGAGATGTCGAATTCACTCTTGTAAACTACTATCAAAGAAGAATAGAAGATTTATCTTCAAAACAAGTAGTTAAAGTATTGAATAGGTTGTATGTTCAAGGATAGATAAGAGGCTTGGAAGTGGAAATCAACTGTGCCCAAGGTCCCATAACTTTTGTTTTAATCTCTTCCTAGTAGTTTGTTGCATATTTAATAGATTTACATTGCTTGATAGTTAACTTGTCTTTAATTTCATAACTTAGATAAACCAACTAATGAGACATCAAATGCATGTGTTTTCCGAAGCATTTAACATCTCTTTTGTTATCTTTTTGTTGGAAAATTGCTAGAGTTAGGTAGGTTTACATCATAAGGGGTTTAGATGACCGTTTTCAGTTTTCGTATCTAAATGTTTCAT
>JAULKM010052790.1:0-12665 GCA_032355605.1 Rubia tinctorum
TGTGTAAATGCATGAATTGGTTCAATGCTTAGACACGGTGTAGTGTTTATAAGTGTTACCAAACTTGTTGATTCTTTGAACTTAATGTCATTAATGGGATACCTTTAGGCATTGAACGACTAAAGGGGTCTTTAGTGAGGTTTAGCTAGAGATGTCGAATTCACTTTTGTAAACAAGTATCAAAGAAGAATGGAAGATTTATTTTCACAACAAGTAGTAAAGGTGTTGAATAGGTTATATATTCGATGATAGATAGAAGGCTTGGAAGTATAAGTCAATTACCCCCAAGACTCTGTAATTCGTACTTAATCTCATTTTAGTGATTGTATGCTCTATTAGTTTAATTTGCTTTTAGATTCATGACTTAGAAAACCAATCCAAAAATTCCTCTCTTTGTGTGCTTTTATATGTATGCATATATCTATATCTAGCATAATATTTACCATTGTATGAGCAAACACTTGGGAATATCCCCTGTCTCTGTGGACGACCCCGGCTTGCCACTATCTACTTAATTGTAGTTAGTAAGCAAAAATGGCTTAAAACTAGTATCCTTGAGAGGTACACCAACGACCTCCCAAGAACCCAGAATCAGGCGCCACTCTGATTGTGTGCTGGGAGTAGCTAATGCTTAAGAACATATAATCTTGGGGGTTGTGTCTGACAAACTGCTGAGCATGCAAGCAAAGAGATTAACCTATAATTAACTAGTTTGGGTATGACCGATTAAAGAATTTGATCCAAAATTCAATTACATGTAAGACATGTAAACCTATCTCATGATATCTCACATAGTATGGATGATGGTCGGGAATCCAAATGTCTGTCACACAAAGGTTCGCCTACTCTCAAGAACAAAACTCACCACCTCCGTAATTAAGGAATGTGTGTCAATCAACCTTTTTGGATCCTCTCCTCATTCCTCGTCATCTCATTGTCGATGCTAACATGTCACTGCTTAAAGGATCGCAATCTTATGTAGGTCGAACCGTTAGATACAAGAGTAAGGAAAATACGTCCCGGACACCAACCATAGGCCTAGAGAGGCAAATCAATTGGTATCTTGTGATGACTCTAGGGTTGCCACGACCCTAGTTGCTACAAACTAGAATGCTCATCTATAGGGGGTCAGCCAAGGGTTTCCCCCCATTAGGAATTAGTCTAGCTCTCCTAACATGTAATCACTTACACATATAGCCAATTAGAATTAGAGTCTAACGATCGGGTTGGTACTCTCAAGGTAGCATGAATGCACTCATCTCCCTTGTACTCTCACAATAGCTCTAATCTAACACTTCCAAGATAGCATTTTATATTAGCAAAATATTATACTATAAATGAATCTATGGATGCATCATAAAACATAACATGGCATGAATCTTACAAGAATGTAAACTACAAATCAAGCACAAATATTCATAGGACATAAATAAATAGGGTAATCTAAAATCTCACAAAGTCAAAATCAAGTCATGAATACAAATATTAAGCCAAGAAATAAACTACTCTATTACTACTATTGAATCCATAGTATTCATTGAATTAAATGTCATAGATCTAAGAACTAATATAAGAAATAGAAAAACAACTCTAGAGAACTAATATAAGAAATAGAAAAACAACTCTAGAGAGAGAGAGTGTGTGAGAGTGAGAATTCTCATCTTCCTTTCTATCTACCAAAAAGTAAAATCTATGTTATGACTACTTACTAAATCCTAGGAGACTAAAGACTCCTTATTTAGGAGAAGATAAATGGGTCACTAAATGCCCAAGTTTGGAAAACCCTAGTGAAATCTAAATGACGATAAACAAGAATATGCATTTATTTATAAGCAATTAGACCCTTGATGGATATGCATATATATATATATATATGCCACTATATATTCTTCTATATTAATTCAAACTATAATCATATATTTAGGAAAACGTGAAACCAATACCGATTGTTTATCCGCTAACTTTCGTGTAATAAAGCCCTTCTAACTCGATTCACTAATGAAGGGATGTTAAATTATTGGGTTGCAATTTTCCTTCTTTACCAAATACGTAATCTCTAGCCAATTTTGAGTTGAAATACCTCCACCATATCATCACACTCAATCTCGAACGGAATCTGAACAACCTTACAGAGCTTGGACTTGTATGCATCATCAACACGCGGTCATGACTCATGCAAAAAAAAGTATCCACTTTGGTTCTAGCAATCATGGCCACGTAAATGACCACCAATTCGTGTCATTACCAATTGGATTCCCAGTGTAATAAAACTTCATTGGACATTTCATTCCTTTATCTACCATATCGATAAATTTTCTGCAAATAGCATGATCTCGACCCTTATTCTTGGATTACAATCCATTGGTAACTCCCCCAACTTCGGTTGTTTTCATCTTATTTGGGTTCACTACTACAACACCTATATAAACAAGGATAGTCACTAATATGTGTTTAGGGGTTATAAACTCGATCAAAATATTACTACCATTTTGATGGACATATAGATTGAAAATAATGTACCTAAAGATTATGTACGTATCAATGAACATTCATTAAAAAGTTTGTAAATTAAAAATAAACCAATCACTAGAAAAATGTCATCTTTTGTATAACATGCATATATATATATATGCCTCTTTATAGGGATGAATATAACAATAAAAATAATGATGCACATAGTACCTTATAGTCTATTTCCATATCACATAACCTTCATTATATTAGCAAATTATTACATGTGTTGTGAGCCTAACACTTAAAAAAAGACATCTTTCAAGTAAACCAATAACCCCACTTAGTTCTTGTGTTTCAACAAAAAAGAATGAATCTTTCAAACATTAGCACATTATAATTCACCAAGAGATATTGATTCATAGAAAATTCAAAACATGATCATCACATTAAAGAAAGATAAATTCTTACCACAATTTTGATCAGTATAATCCCTTCCTATAGAGACCTCTATATATGTGTACTTTGAGGTTTGTCCTTTGCTTATATGGTAGTGTGGGTTGGGATTTTGGGAACTTAAATCAATGGAGGAAAAGTGTAACGAGGATGATGGGATTTGGTATTTGGATGATGGAGGGCGCCAATTTTGGCAATAAATATCCTTTCAAGTATGAGATTTTTTTGGGAGAGAATGACACATAAAACCTTCTACCGCCAAAGATTACAAAAGTGATCGACGGGTGTGTGGCATCGCATGCTAGTTGCCCAACAATTGTAATGGGCTAGGTTAGGCCCGTCAGACCCATTTACCTTTTATTTCTGACTTCGGTCCTGTTTAAAATCAGCGTCGGCTCATGAGAAATGTCCAGTGACAACGGTTATTTTACTTAGGCCACAACCCACATTGGGCCTCATGTAGGGCCAACAAGACCTGTATACACCAAAATACCCTGAGAGGGTCCCTCAACTCTTGGGCTTCGTAGAGTCATTTTTCACAATCGTGTGCCCCCATTACGGTGCCTAAGATATCACAAATTATGTATTATTTTCTTTGATAAATAATAAACTAAGCATAAACTGAGTAAACATCTCACCTAATTGCATTAGTAAAGATCTGACCTTTACCCATACGTGTTGATTTACAATAGAAGTCACTACACAATTAACTTAATTACATGAGCAAAAATTTGACCTTTATCCATCCATGTCGATATAAAATAGGAGTCGAGACATGGTTGGCTTGATTAAATTAGTAAATATTTCACATTTAACAATACATGTTGGTTTAGAATAGAAACTGATACACAGTTGAACTAATTACATTACCCCCTTGTTGGTCAACACTAGAAGTAGAGCCACAGTTAACCTAATTCCATGAGTAAAGTTTCTACCTTTGCCGATACATGTTAGGTTTAGAATAGAAGTTGAGACACAGTTAACTCCACTACATGAGCAAATATCGACCTTTACCCATCGGTGATGGTATACTATTGAAGCTAATACACATTTGACCTGATTATATTATTATGGATTTTGACATTTACCCATACGTGTTGATTTAGTATAGAAGTAGAGCTATGGTTGACTTACTTCCGTGAGTAAAGTTTCAACCTTTACCCATACGTGTTAGGTTTACAATAGAACGTGAGACACGGTTGGTCTACTTCCATTATTAAATATTTGACATTTACCTGCACGTGCTGGTTTAGAATAGAAATAGAGTCTTAGTTGACCTAATTACATGAATAAATTTTTGAAATTTACCCATACATGTTGGTTTACAATAGCAGTCTCTACACATTCTACTTAATTACATGAGCAAATATTTGACCTTTACCCATTTGTGCTATAGTATATATGAGATGGCGAGGCACAGTTGACATGATTACATTAGTAAACATTTCACTTTTACCCATACACGTTGGTGTAAAATAGAAACTATGACACATTTGACATAATTACATTAGTGAAGATTTCACATTTACCCGTACGTGTTGATTTAGAGTATACATCGAGACACAATTGACCTAATTTCATGAGTAGGTATTGGACCTTCATCCATCCATGTTGGTTTACAATAGAATTTTAGTCATGGTTTATTTGACTACATGAGTAAAGATTGGGACACAATCGACGTTATTCCCTTTAAAATTATAAATAAAATTTCAATATAAATTTAAATGAACTCATTTTCTTATGTGTTTTTCAACACCAAAATGCTCTATGTGGGGCCAGATTTTGAAGAGTATATACAACATAAAGGTGACCATGGAACACGTTGAGCGGAAGCATAAATGCCTTAAACAAAACCTGGAGTTATTGAACGACAACATGAAAATGTTGAGAGGTTGTCTTGGCCTCTTATCCAATCCCGTGCAAGCCCACCCCCTTCCCCCGGTCAACCGAGTGAAAAAACCTGTGGGAAAAGGAGGTGAATAGGAAGGGAATAGCGTTGGGGACACAACAGATGCGTCGAAGAGGGATTAAGATGAGTCAGACCATAGGGATGACTCCCCGGGTCAAAGACCGAGGAGGAAGGAAAGGACGACAAGGCAAGGAAGGCCAAATGCAAGTTCGATTATGGAAACAAGACCATGGATGAGGAGGGAGGGGAAGCCGAAGAATGATTATAATTTGTTGTTGATGTTTATTTTTGTGATAATGGTGGATATTTGTGATGATGTTTGACGGATTGTGTAGGATGATGTTTTCTTATTTTGTATTGGAATTTTTGAACTTAAGTAGTATAAATTCAATTCGTATTAGTGATGTTTGAGTAGTGTTTCAAGAGGTGAACTCAGAATGATTCGTCGGCAATTATTGTGGCTGAGAGGATAATTTCGAGTTCCAGCATTAACAGTTAAATAGGCATTACTTGTCCAATTCAAACACAAACGTGTCATCGCATGTATTAGTTGCACCATCACTTGATAAGGCCCGAGAGGTTACCGAGGTGTTATAGGCGTCACATGTTTTTTTTAAAAACCCACTGTCTGGGAACGACAACACATGCAAAGTTGGCAGTTACACATCGATATAAATGGTACCAAAACCAACAGATGGTGCAATTTTGATGACATAAATTTTTGTCACATTCATTATTAACTTAAAACCACAAAATTTGTTATCATTATTTCCAAATAACCAAAACAAAACATGAGACAAGTTCCATTAAATAAACATTCAACATACGCACATAATATAGAGCATGCTATAGATACTTTCTAGGTCTTCTTCTTCCTCTCTTTTGATTTGGTCTATGTCTTAATCCAAACACATCCCCGTGATCCCTCCTAACAAATAGTTTCACCCCGAATGTCTCATTCGAGACAACATTACTGGTCTTGGGTAGAGGAGTGTTTCAGTGTTGCACACCAAAGATGAACTAACCTCTCTAACAAATTGACTCTTCCCATGAATGATCACTTATTTGCTACTGTCACATGGGTCTACAACATAAAAGACTTGAGTAGCCTGCAAAACTAAGATGTAAGGATCAGAAGTTGAAAAACAGGTCTTGCTCAAGTCCACTATTGTAAAACCAAGATTGTCAGTGGAGACACCAGCATTGTTTTCAACAAACTTTTATTTGAATAATGGGATTGTAAAAACTAATGTAGCCTAGTTCCCATATTTCTTCAATCACAGCATAATATGCCATGTTTCCATAAACGAGACTTTGGTCCTTCGCGCTACTTACATGGAAGGCTTCTGAAAAAAGGCTAACACTGCAATTTTGTGTTGCAGTGTGTTCATCCAGTTCTTTGCTTGAGAATGTAGAATTGTTCATGTCATAGCCAGTGAAAGAAATCACAGTTGCAGAAGGCGATATTCCAAATCTCACAATTTCATGCTAAACATGATTACCAATTGCTCTCAAGCACTAATCTATTCTAGACTAGTAAAACCCATAACAAATCTACAATAATCCATAATAAACATGTAATACATGTAGAAAATTAAATGAAAAATAGGGTTTTCTCCTCATGTCCAAACTTTTGTCCATTGAGTAAAAGGAGGTATTTATAGGAGGGAGAAAGAAAGGCTAAAAAATTGTTGTCAAATTAGGTCATATGCACTGTCTGTGAGCTGGAAGTAATTTTATCCCCCCAACTTGCAAATTGAGTATCGCATCCACACACAGTTGAATGGTCTGTGTCCTTAGCTTCATTCTATCCTTAGCTTCCAAACTGAGCTTCGTGGACTGTGCATATTTGCATAGTTCACGAGTTAGAGCCTTTAATGCTCTTTGCTTGATTTATTTTCCTTTTCATCAACATCCTCTACATATATACTTCTTCCACCACTTTTGAAAGTTGTCTTCTTTCTTCTACCACTTTTGCAGGTGGTCTTCTTCTGATGATGCGTTCTTTGCTTCAAATTCAAACTTTAATCCTCGACACGATCATGGATGGAATCATCTAAACATAAAACACTTCAAATATCAAGGAGTTAGGATACAAAATGATGAGATGTCATCATAACCCTCTAATTGGTACAATTCTCTTCCATAAAACCTACAATTTATTACATTTATGAGTATTAGATGTGCTAAGAAAAAGGTATAATATGAGCACATCAATGGTGTTCTTGACTCCTCTTTCTACATGGGGCATCCATTTATTTTATCGTTATCCCTTAAAACTAATTATGTTTTTCTCCTACGGAATGTTATTTATGGCCTCAAGAAAACTCCTAGGGCTCTATTTCAGCAGTTTTATTCCTTCCTTTTGTGCCTTGGTTTTGTTTAGAATTCTTGGGATACTACTATATCTGTGTTTTCTCAGGGATCTTCTCTCTTATATCTGCTAGTTATATTGATGCCATTATCTTTGTTAGTGATAATGGATGAGCCAAAGCTCCCCTTTCTGGCCGAGGGCCATCATGCTACATCATATTGGGCCGAAACCTAATGCCAGAAGGAAGATAAAAAATTCCAACTCTACCTATGGAATATACTCATTTTTAAGATACAATTATAATGTATTGAACATATGGCAATTCTACTAGGTAAAACACGTATTCCTACATGGAATGTGTATATTTATCCAAAACTGATGAAGAGAACTTTGAGGGATCATCCCCTATACATACTGAGATATGACTCCATTCTATTCATTGACTTTTCAATACTCCAATCGAATAATTTTGGTTGACTTTGGTCATCCGAGCTTTTTCCCCCAGCCACCTTGGGATTTTTTTGCAGGTTCGGCGTGTTGAAGAAAGATCATGTCATCAGATCATGGTTTGATACACATTAACTGGTAATGAACCTACTTTTCGAGTTTGCCATAACCAAATTGGAACTGCTTCAATATCTCTTAGGCATGGAAATAGTTCCCACCTCAGATGGTTTTTTCCTGGGTCAAGCTACTTATGCTCATTAAATTTTTCATCATGCTAGAATTTCATATGTTGTACATGTTTCCACTCCATTTGTGGCATGCTATCAGTGTCCTAGTTCTACCAGTGCTCATTTTAGGAATCCCACATTTTATTGTTCCTTAATTGGTGATCTTCAGTATTTAATGACCAGTCATCTCGATTTATATTATGTTATGAATACAGTTAGTCTGTTCATCCAGGCTCCGACTGATAACCATTTTTAGTCTTTTACTTGAATTTTGCATTACGCTCGTGACACACTACATTTTGGTTTGACGTTCTGTTTTACTCTGGTTGCTTCTAATTAGTTATTGGTTACACTGATGTTGATTGGACTTGTTGTTTGGAGAATCATTATTCTACTTATTGCCATTCCATTATCTTTGGTGGTAAACTTGTTTCTTGGATTTTTAAGAAACATCATACTATTTCTCTCACAAGTTCAAAGTCAGAGTATTCTATCATGGCTAATAACGCGGTTGAGTTAGCATGGTTACTGAATCTTCTTATGGATTTTAAAGTGTCGCCCCATGTATGATAACAATACTTCTCTATTTCTTGATTAAAACCCTATTTCTTGATTATCATTTTTTCATGAGATGGTGGATTTTGGCAAGTTCAATTTCTTTCATGCGTCGTATGTTCATCAGCTTGCGAATATTTTTACCAAAGGTCTACCTGGACCTCAATTTAAATTCCTTTGACCCAAGATTTGTATTGTCGAAAATCAAAACCCTTCACTTGAGGGGATAATAAAGTAGATAATTAGGTAAATTAAGTTCCAGGGTTTGTTAGGGCTTTCTAGAGCCTTGTACATTGTCTATTATAACTCTTGTACAAAGTTATATATATCCACACACATTTTCACAATCAGTGTGAATTTTACATTTTATCAACAATTAAAAAATATACATATAGTGTCTAAAATTTAGAAGTCATAGAAGAAAATATAAGTAAGTTGTATTAAGAGCTAAGAGAGGCAGATGACTATCAGTCGAATCCTCGATGACCGAATTTTGCTGTGACTTCATATGAAACGACGCCTTTCACTTCTATTTCTCCCCATCACCCGATTTCCAATCAGCTTAGTCAAGCCAGCCCAAGGTGATCCCTTCTCTCTCGTTTTTCTCCGTTTCTTTTTCGTTTCCATTCATATGCTTCCATTGGCATCCATCAGTGATCTCCAACCATTTGATCGGCATCAATCGTCTCCGCCTGATTGTGTATTCCAATTTCATTTCTAGAGGCATATTAAGAATTCCTAATGACTACTAGTTTTGTAAGAGGTTTACAGAGATTTATTTTGTCTATTTGCAAGCTTCCAGTGGTCCTTAGGCCAAAACCAATTACAAGATTTCAACCTATCTTACTAGCTAGTTGGCCAGGGCATTTGTTCTTTGTAATGTGATATAAAGTACTGATATAATGCCAGGAATATACATTTTTTTATTAAAAGATAGTCGTAGGCCATTTGAGCTGGTATACCCTGGACAATTTGATGATTCAAGGTCAAGTAATAACGTGCAAATTACCGGAACTCGATTCAATTTTTTTCTCCGGTAATTCCACTTACAACCCCAGATTGAGACGTAGCGCTTTCAACTGGCGAAGACAATTGATGCCGATCAAATCGCTAGAAATCACTGATGCATGCCTACGGAAGCAAAGAAATGGAAACTAAAAAGAAGCTGAGAAAAAAGAGAGAGAGAGGGGGGGGGGGGGATCATATTGGGTAGGCTTGGCTAAGCCGGTAGGAAATCAGGTGCTAGGGGAAATAGAAGTGAACGACGTCGTTTCATATGAGGTCACGGGGTCACAGCAAAATTTGGTCACAGAGGAACCGAACTGGATGACTATGAACACTAAAAAGAGAACATATTTAAAGTACGATGGATATTTAAGTTGAGTAATTAAAAATTGATATTTACTAAAAGTCATCCCTCTTCCCTTCATTTAATTGTATTTGACACTCTTCTTTTCTATTTAAAAAAAATATTTGCATAATTTTTCTTTTTCGGTAAGATTTCTTTAATTTTATCAATTAGTTTTTTTTGTCTCTATTCAATTTTATCTATTTATTTCATTTATTATAATTCAAACACCTAAATTAATAGTGTCAAATATAAGAAAACATAAATAGTATACCGCTGCAATAGAATTCATTCACTAGTAATTGATAATCTACTAATTAATTTTAAATCTTAAGCCGCGGGGCTCTTATGGGCGAACCTTATCCGACGAATGAATCTCCCACCTGAACAATAAAATAAGACTGAAACAGACCTCCCTTAAACTGTAATATTGTCCTTCTTTTAAATAGTACAAAGGTTTTTAAAAAATAAAATGAACGGTGAATATTAAATTGAAAGGATAAAAAGTAAAATAAATGAATTAAAATAATCTTAGATTTATCAAAAGAAGAAGGTACCAATATTTAAAAAATTATTTTAGAAAGGGAAGAGTGTGTATATAAAAGTATGGGAGGGGAGTAATATCCTTGGCAAGAAGAAAAATGGCGGAAGATTTGTGTGAGGACAAAGAAACTTTGGAATCTTCCAAGAACCAATTTCATCCACTTTTGTTTTTTGATAAAAACACCCACCTTTTCGTTTCTAGTATGGATTAATCGGCCGCCACCTTCTTGCCCAAGATAGCAATGACAGTATGACACTACTAATCACGTTTCTAAATAATGTAGAATACAGTTGTTTGGTAAAATCTGTTGACTTGAGTGATCTATTTCCTCACTCACTTTCATTATATTTAGTCCATTTTCTTTTTCTAAACTATTTCTTTATACAACCATACTTTTAATTCTAATAAATTTTTATAATTTTCTCTTTTTTAAAACTCAATTATATTCATTAATATTATTCCCCACGTATTCAAATATCTAAAATTATACTAGAAGAGTGCACTTATTATAAGTTTCTGATTGCAACAAATAAAAGTAAATATCAAATGACCCTATTAGTCTCACCAATTATAAAATGTTCTCTTCTAACATTTAGTCGGTTTAAAACAAAACTTTGTGATATATAGAGAGAGAATGGTTATATTAACACCCTTATTTTTATACCAAATCCTAACCATCCATCTAATTTAATCTCAGTCATTCATTAAATCTATTTTTAGTAAACAAATCTCAACCATGATATTAGATTAGATGGATGGTTAGGATTTGGTGTAAAAATTAGTGTAAAAATAAGGGTGTGAAAGAAACTTTTCACACACGTACACATATTTTTATCAAAGGTTTTTTTATTATTCGTGATTCTGTTTCTTTTTATTTATTTTCTTCAATGATATATTTAGATATAGTACAATGAGATAGTTATGGTTTATTTTTAAGAATTTATACATATTTTAACAAGTTATGATTGATTATATATAGTAAAAATATAAAATCAGCAACATATAATAATATTAATATTATTTTTTGAAAAATTAGGTTTATGTGAAATAACTTCAATATCCTGATTGACAGCATAACCAAAATTCCAAAACACAAAGTAAAAAAATTATATTATATTATATTATTCTTTGGGGAAAATTGATTAAAATAGTAAGCTATTAGTTTTAAGTGAACTTAGGGAGTAAATATTAACATACTTATGATTTAGTTCAACTTTTATAATATATTTTGTATCTTCTATTTATTTAAATTAATTTTCTCTTTTACTTTCCTTTCGTACATTTATTATTATTATTATTGTGTCTAGAAATACTACGAACATAAGACATAGTCTATTATTATACTAAATAGCAGTAGACCAATCATATAAATCTCATTTTATCACTTTCAATGTTAGTTATAATTAATTGTATTTCAAGATATGTTTCAAAGGATTTTCAAAAGTATGGGAACCTCATTGCAATAAATAAAAATAAACAACACATAAACATATTAATTATATTAATTATAAAATGACTCTATTTAACGGTAAGATGATGTAAGATAAGACTTTTCCCGAAGAATATAGTAAAATATATTAAGTATAATTTAAAAATATCAAGGTTAAAATATTAACAGCTATATATTTTGAGTTAAAATAAAAATGATATTCTCTATCCCATCTCTATTTGCACAAGTTGACTGTTTCAATTTGACCAAACTTATTTTTGACCATTAATATCTTTAATTGTGTACATTTAAAAATGATAAAAAGTTGATATCATGAAAATAGATGTTACGACGATTGTAACAAGTTCACACATGATAATATACTCCCTCTGTTTTTCTATGTTTGATACACTTACCATTTTAGTATGTTTTTCTAAGATTGTCACATTTTCTTTTATGCCAAAAAGTACACCATTCTCAACCACTCATTAAACTTTTTACTCTCCTCATTCAATTTCATTTACACATTTCAACTTGCAAAAAAAAAAACAACACCTAAACCTATGGTGCCAAACATAGAAAAATGGAGGGAGTATTATCTTTTATATTACTCAACTTTTACTTTTTAAATGAACTAATTTGAACTGTGAATGGTGCTTTTACTTTTTAAATGAATTAATTTGTAATGTGAATGGTGCTTGTGCAAATAAAATTGAGAGTTTGAGACATGGGAAAAAATGGGACGGAGTTGTGATTGATAATTGGCATGTACGGTCATAGCTCTAAAATACTCCCTTCGTTCTACTATTATTGGGTATTTAACTTTGTCATGATTTTCAATGATCATATTTTACCGTCAATATTTTTAACTACATACTCCCTCTGTTTTTCTAAGTTTGGCACACTTACCATTTTAGTATGTTTTTCTAAGATTGTCACCTTTCCTTTTATGGCAAAAAGTACATCATTCTCAACCACTCATTAA
>JAULKM010052801.1:0-12664 GCA_032355605.1 Rubia tinctorum
AATTTAAATTTCTTGCATATAACCCTATCTTTTATATATATATATATATATATATATATATATTCTTTTTAAATATATATATATATATATTCCATACATATTTGATATATTTGTTTCCACATTAATTACTTGCAAGGTTATAATATTTTTTGACAAAATATAAAATTGGGATGCATTCAAAAAATTAAAACAATGAAACAAGTTTACAAAACAAAATAATACTGGGTAATTCAAAAAAATTGAAAAACCAAACTTATTTCATGAATTAAAGTATATTTTCAGAAGTAATATCACATTCAAAATTATTTATTTTCATCCTTATATTTTGATTTCTTTTTAATAAAGTAAATACAAAGTCCAAAAAATTTAAAAAAAAAGCGCAAATATAAAAGTACAAATCAAACAATGAAAGTGTAAATAAAATTTTTATTTATGACATCAATATATTTTAATACTTTTATTAATATAATAACCATCATACTGTTATTTTTTTTATTTTGATAATAAATATAAGTTTAATTCAATTACAAAATACTCTAGAATATAATATTATTTATTTTAAAATAATATAAATATTATTTATAATGTAAAAATTATAAATTAAATTATTTATATCAGAAAATTATATATATTTTAGAATATTGTTACTATTATTTATAATATAAATTATGTAATAATATTATTACTAATGGGTTATATGAAAATTTTAATTTTATTTAAATTCCACCCATATACAACTAAAAAATAACATTATAATAATTTTATACAAATAATAATTACAATAACATATTTTATTTTGAAATAAATATAAAGTATAATCAATTACAATATATAAAATATTTATATTTATAAAAAATAATATAATTTTTATTTATAACATAAAATAATAAATCAATTATTTCTATAAGAAAATAATATATATTTATATTATAAATATTATAACTATTATTTTGTATACATTATGAAATAATATTATTTATTATTAAATTTTATTATAATTTTAGTAATATTCTAACCATATACAATTTGAAAAAATTCTAATAAAAAATATTTATTAGTGGACGCATTCATTTTTTTCTATTTACAGAAAAACTTGGGACAAAAAATTTTAAAAATAGGGATAGAGTACGCTTTCATCCCTTTTTTCAGTTTAAATTTCCGCCCCATTTTACATCCGGGTCTGAGTTATTAAGCCCAACAAAAAAGAACTCGCCATATTTGGTAGAATCATCTGATGGAGAGTTACTAGTAGTTTTGCACAATAATGTTCATGATACTGCTTATACGAATACAGGAGCTACTCATTTTGAAGTGAGGAAAGCGGAACTTGTGAGGATGGAATGTAAAAAAAATAAATGGTCTTGGAAAAGATATTGTTTTCTTAGATGATAATACCGCAGTCTCCGTTGCGATTGATGAGTTTTCAGGTGTAAAAGCTAATTGCATCTATTTCACGGATGGCAGTAGAATGCATATGTTTGATGATGACTTGTTAAAGGTGGGGTTCTTTCTTTTTGGGCTTAATAAATCAGACCAGGATGCAACATGGGGCGGAACTTTAAACTAAAAAAATAGGGAATGCGTCCTCTATTTCTATATTTTTTTAAATCCCAATTTTTTCTGTTAGTAAAAATAGAAAAAAAATGAACGGAATGCGTCCTCTAATAAAAAATTTTATTATAATTTTTTCGAGTTGTATATGGGTCGAATATTACTAAATCTATAATTTTCTTATAAACTAAAATTAAATAATAAATAATATTTTTCATAATTTATACAAAATAATAGTTATAATATTTAAATATAAATATATATTATTTTCTTATAAAAACAGTAATTTATTATTTTATGTTATAAAATAATAATATTATTTTTTATAAATATAACTATTTTATATATTGTAATTGATTATAATTTATATTTATCTTCAAAATAAAATTATGATATTGTAATTATTATTTGCATAAAATTATTATAATATTATTTTTTGAGTTGTATATAGGTGGAATTTAAATAAAACTATAATTTTCATATAACCCCTTAGTAATAATATTATTACATAATTTATATTATAAATAATAGTAATAATGTTCTAATAAAAATACATTATTTTCTCATAGTATAAATAATTTAATTTATAATGTTTGTATTATAAATAATAATTATATTATTTTAAAAATAAATATTATTATATTATAGAGTATTTTGTAATTGAATTAAACTTATATTTATCATCAAAATAAAAAATAACAGGATAATGGTTATTATATTAATAAAAGTATTAAAATATATTGATGTCATAAATACAACTTCCATTTATTTTTCATTGTTTGATCTATACTTTTATATTTGCGCATTTTTTGTTTTGTTTTTTAGACTTCGTATTTACTTTATTAAAAAGATACCAAAATATAAGAATGAAAATAAATCATTCTAAATGTGATATTACTTCTGAAAATATACTTTAATTCATGAAATAAGTTTGGTTTTTAATTTTTTTGAATTACCCAGTATTGTTTGTTTTTTGAATGCGTCCTAATTTTATATTTTGTTGAAAATATTATAACTTTTCAAGTAAATAATATGGAAACAAATATTATCAAAAATGTATGATATATATATATATATATATATATATATATATAAAAGATAGGCTTCTATGTAAGAAATTTAAATTATATGCCTTGCTTGATAATAATTAATTTTATTAAAAAAATAAAATAGCAGCCATATTCAATGTATATTTAATTGGAGGGCGATAATAATAACAAAATATGAATTCATTCATATATGGATAGGTAGAAATGTACGTATTAGTAATACAATATTCGATGAACACGTGTTGAAGGTACTAATGACGCCCTGCACAAAGTTTTCATCTGTTTCACCTGTTCGCTAAATGCGTCTTCGATTTTCCATTTTTCAGCTTAGGCTTTTAAAATAATTAATTAATTGCTCAGAAAAAAGAAAAAATATATAAAACCCAAGGACTCTACTTTTAAAAAAAGAAGAAGAAAACATTGAGGATTATTTTACAGAAAATAAAAAAATTCGCAAGACGAAAATATATTTTTTGAGAAGACGCCTTCAGCCCCATTTGCATCATTAACCGGTTACTATAGCACCATTCATATAATTTTCTCGTTAAGGGTGGGGGTAAGGACATGGGAATTTATAATGTGGAAGATGGGAGCATTTGAATGATTTGGTGTTGAATCCTTCAGCAAAATATGTCCACCAATATGGGTATTTCCATCATTTTGAAATCGTATTGTGTTTTAGGATCCTTGATAGGCAGTTTGGATAAATCTGTGCTCTTGTTATCTCAGTTTGGTTATTGGATTACTTTTCTTTTTCGATATTTTGCTCGATTCTTTTCCTATATGGTATAGGTGTTAATATGTTTCTGAATGATACTCATAATATGATCTTGCAAGACACCTGTTTGTTTCGTATAATTCTGTTTAATAGTAATCATGGGAGAAGAACCTACGGATCTAAAATGCTCAATATCTTCACTTCATATATTTGGCCAACTTTAATCGTTATGTATATTAACATACGATCACAATAATTATTAACCTGAACTATAGGGCATTTGAACAACAAAGGAGAAACAAAACTTTGTGATAATAATTAATTGTACCTTTCTCATTATTTTCTCACTATTATTGGTAGGACAGATCGGACTTCACAATTCAACGTACAATTCAATTCCCCAAACAAAATCATATATGTATTGTCTTGTTTGATCATATTCATCAAAAATCAAGATCACCATTTCCAGCACTCATACAAGTTGATATCAACCCTAAACCATAAATATACGTCTCCCTCGTATGCGTCGGTCGATAATGTCGCAATCCCTCGAGCAATGAAGAAATCTCCGGTCCCACCAGCCATCGAGATATCCCCAGTCTTGTTCATTAGCGGGTCTGAGCTAGCGAAGTTTATTGACCCCCTGTGTTGCGTGGAGTTAAACATGAAAGCGAATGAAACTCATGCCCCAAAAGTGTTTGTAGATCATAAGCGTATATTCCTTGCACCCGCCCCACTAAGAGCAAGTGCAAGTTGTTATCCATGTTGATCGGGTCGTCGAACACGACCAGATCTCCAAAGTTGAAGGGATTTGCCATGGCCGTGTTGTTACCTCAACTCGGGGCTCCAACTATAGCGGGGGTGGCATTTTCGCAGTTGTACCCTAGGTAGATGATGTGGAAGTAGAAGGAGAGTTGTTTCGGTGGCGGTGCCCTCTCATAGGTTTGAAGCTCTGGCATGAGGGGAGAATGGTGGAGAAAATGGTGAGGGAGATGATGATGAGAAGAGATTTGCCGGCCATTTTTTGAGCTTAATTGATTTGGTTTGTTTTATTAAGCTCTAGCCAGTGATCGAGTAGTGATTTGTGAGTGTGTGGAAGTTCATTGTATTGTAAATATAGGATCACATAATATTGGGTTGTTCTACTTGTATTGGACTTCGACCGGGCATTCTACCTTTGTCGAATCGGAACCAACTCCACTGCATTGCGATCGAATAGTTGAGCAGCCGCGGGCCTTCCGTGCGGTTTGATTGGTGATGATCTTTAATTTTAAAAGGTTGCGACATCCGTTAAACGTTTATTTGTTTGAATAATTCGATTTGATAATTAATATGCAGGTACATATACGTGTTCGAAGAACAATTGGATGTCAGTAAACAAAACTATTTACAAACGCTCCTACCTCATTTTTGCACTCGGGAGAATTAAATCTCCAGTTTAAAAAGAAGTTCAGAGTCTAATGAGTAATTTACCTCAAATTCTTTGGGAAGGAGCTAAACAAAAGAAAAAGCGCGAAATCATTTTAAATAGCACTTATTTTTTTTAGATAATTTGAACCCGGTAGAGTTTCACTTTTGAAGGATTAGATTACATATGCTACCATAAAATAGTCTTGAATGACAAGTGAAATTCACCACTAAAAGTTTGCAAGTCGTCAATAAAACTCTTCAGTGACAAAGTAATATCGCCAGAGGGTAGTTGTTAAAGGATCGTAGCTGAAGGATTCAGTTAGCAGACGACTTTACTACTCAATCGTCACCATATAGAAATTTTACTGACGAAAGAACGTACAAAAAAATTTGTCACTAAAAGGCTCATTTTCATCCTTAAGTGGTGGTATTTAGAGACAGAGAAATATTGAGTCAAAATGTTTCATGACAAACATAGACAAATTAAATTTTTTAGTGACAAACCTAGGCTTCCACTGCTTATGAGATTAAGCACCAATGATAGGTCATCTGTGTTCCGATGCTTTAGCGATGAGAATTTTGACAATCATCACTGATATGCTGTAACGATGCGAATAGGTCGTTGGAATTATAATAAATTAATTATGAGATTAAGTTAGGACAATTATACTGATACGTGCCCGGGTAGTATAATAACAAATTTCGACGGTCCATGAAATTCCACATCCTGGTCAAATGTATCGTAAACATATTCTACTTTGGCTTATTATAAGATAATGAAGAAACTCATCAAATTGACAAAAGTAGCAGTCTTGATTAGAGTTTCATCGGTTATCTTTCGTTTTTTCTTATATGAAATGCCCAGGCTCCAGGGGTGGCAAATGGACGGACAGGTTGAATACGAGTCGGGTAATATGGGTAATGAAAAATATGGATATGATCCATTTTGACCCGTTTTATGACGTGTTAAAAATGGATCGGGTTAAAAATGGGTCGGTTTGAAACCCGCTCAATCCGCGAGTTAAAAATCACTCGATCCACGGGTAAAAAATGAGTAAACCCACGAGTTTCAACCCATATGAGTTAAAATATAAATCCATATGGGTTTGAATAAAAATCCGAGGTTTAATTTTAAACAACCCAAATTGTCCAAGCAGCATCTAAACGTTTATTTTCAACTATGAACTGTTAGAACGGCGGCCTCTGTACATTATCTTCAACAGTATATTAGCAATTCTAACACTGCACTAAACCACAATCTGCACAAAATGCCTTCGCAGATGGCCATAAACTTGCTTAGGATACTCTAGAAAATGACCATAATTAAAGAAACTTCAGTCACAAACCACAAATTCTTAGAAAGCTAACGACTACAAGACGAAATCCAACAAACATTCATGTAAAGTCCCAGCAAAGATAAACATAATCACACCCAAAATTTTCACACACCAAAAATGTAAAGAAAACAACTAAAATTTGAGACTATTTTCTAGAAAAACCAAGCATCACAATCCACAAAACACCTAATGGGGTAAAGTAGGATGCTAATTTCCAAAATTCATCAGTTGGCTGAAAATCAACCAAGATGATAAAAACGTAAAAATGCAAAGATAAAAACATGCTCAAGAGGCAGAAATAGCGGCGGCTATCCTTCTTCTTCAAAATGAAGCTGCTCAGCCTGCTCCCAATAAACAAGCTGGACAACATAGCCTGCACGAGCCCATGGTATTATAATCCCCGAGTTTTTTTTACTACCACTAATGACCATTGACCAACAACGTAAAAAAACAACAAACGGTAAAAATAAATCTTTGTCAGGGGTTGGAGGTGGCCATGGCGTCGAAGGAGGAGGACGGCGGGGAGTTTTGACGGCGGAGGAGGTGGAGAAACTGATTTGATCGATGGAAAATGAGGGACTAGGGAGGCTGAAAATGGGTAATGGGCAATAGTGAAAATAGGTAAACCCGCGGGTTTGACCCGCGTGCTTGTTCATTTTGCTAGGCCGTTATCAACCCGTGATCCCAATTCGCCCGACCCATAATTTTCTACTACTCATTTTACTCCTTACCCATATTACCCATACTCATCCGGGTTTATTTTGCCACCCCTAAATGCCCTGTTTATGAAATCTTGTTTTCTCCATTTCTGGAACTGTGCCTTATAAGATATATGTTCCAAAATGTTGGAAAAATGAAGCATCAAAGTTGTATTTCCTCAACTTATGGATTATGTTTTGAGTGGAGAACTTGAATTTATTTGGGTTTAATGAGTGTCGTTTTTTTAATTTTCCTTTGATCGTACTATAACATCAACTAATGAAATTTTCAAAACGGATTAGGGGTGATTGAGATATGAATGCTCAAAGTGTCACAATTAAAAAGAGAAAAACTGAGTGAAAATGGATGTTTCTAAATGACATTTCTAAATAGGAAAATGATCAATTGAAAATCTGGTTTACAAGCATTGATTGGAGATTTTATTTTCTTCGATGATGAAAATTAGAATATAACGTTTCCATACTCATGGTCTCTTTGAATAGTATAAATAGAGTCTCTAAGTCATATAAAAATGTTACATCATTCTTTAGCTCTTCTTCTTTCTCGAGTCTATTTTTCTCTCTTGAACTCTTCATGAGTTTTCTCTCCTGTCACCCTATCCAGCTGATGATAGTCCTTCAGGGTTTGCGAGAATCCAGTTACATTGTCGAGTTGGTGATGGTTCTTTGGACTTCGCAGGAACGGGATAACTCTTACGTGTTCAATTGTTAACATGATGATTTTATCTTCGGGAACCACTACTGCATGATTCATGTTTTAATGATGATTAAATCCAGCGTAGCACTGGAATTCCGAACCGTTGTCCCTTGCACCTCCATGTAACCAGACGGTCGTTGCATGACAGTTGAAACCGCCTTATAAGCATTTTCGAGTTATGATGTCAGTTTAATACTTTTGAGGCCAATTTCGTAAATTAATTTTAAAAATCTAGGCTTTTGGATTTTGTTAATAGCAGAAAATTCTGATCCATCATAACGTCCTCATCTTCATATCAACACAGATCAACATATCTTCAACACAACTCAACCAACGTTGTGTAAATCTCTTTCACTCATATCAAACTCACACACAATCAAATTCATAATAATAAACATTCAAACAATAATCATCAATCCATCTTGAATAATAACATATATCAAAATTTGTAGGTGGGTTTACCAATACCAAAATCAAAACAGTGAAGAAACCATACCATGATAATATGAAGTTTATCACTACACGTTCTTCAATTTGAAGTTGCCACAACGAAGTCAAATATAAAAGCAAAAGCAGGATGTGTTAGACTCGGGGAAGAAACAAAAGGAGAAGAAGGAAGAAAGAAAGGAAAGATGGAAGAGAAAAATGAAGGAAGAAAATGGATGCCGCTGGGAAGAGGGGGATATTATTGGTGAATTTTTTTTGGGTTTTTAACTTTAGTCCACTCGAGACACAAGCTCTGATACCGAAACTGCCCTCGGAAATGCACTTCACATACTTGTTCCTCCATCGGAAGTGCACTTCACATACTTGTTCAGCCATTGGAAGTGCCCTCGAAACTCCCTTAAAATAGTATCTTTTAGTGGATATTTTTGTAGGGTTTCTTGGACGGCGGTTGCTTTAGTGTATTATGCACACATGTTCTAACATCAGAACTACCCTATTAAGTGCGTTAAAGTAAACAACAAAGCCGTTGTACGACACTTTCAACGGAGGTTCAGGCCAAACGCCGATGATAATGATACGTTAGTAGGTGGTTATTCACCAACCGACGTCTAACTGATATTTGAAGCCGCCCATTGTCAATCAATCTACCGTAACACATGTTTCGAGTTCAAAACTTAGGATAGGCGACAATTCCGAAGAAAAAAAAGCATAATTACCATGCAACGGAGCAGTTAATGATGATTCATGTACTATTGAATGATGCCCACAACGGGACTCATTTGTTTTAAAAGTAGTGTTTTTACTCGTGACTCCATCCTTTGTTATTGCATGAAACATGATTTTGTTAATATGAATATAACGCATGTATGGTTCAAGTTATATGCAATTTAAATTTACAGATGTATGCACAGTTGATTAATAAAAAATCACTGTTCAATCATGAGTTCATAGCAATTTATATTCTGTTTTAATTGAATATTATTTAATATTTATAAACATTATTAATATATATTCAACATAAAATCTGATTTGGGTGGATTTATTTTTCTTTTCTTTTAATAAAAGGTTGGGCAAAGTTCATAAGTGGCATAATGTTGTGTAGGGAAAAAATGACAGTCGCACAAACTGATTTAACATACTCCCTCCGTTTCACTAACAATGGCACCTCTCAATGGGCTCTTGGATAATTGGTAATCATTGAATTACACTAAAATGCATAAATATACAGACTTTTGTCTCCTGCTTCATGTACGGAGAAGCATTAAACAGAGGGAGTATTGACTTTTGTGTCATCTCCTCATTAAAAGTCATGTCTTTTGTGTACACTCAATGGCAACTCTCAAGCTTTTCTCTCCTGACCCTTTCCATTTCTAGCCTATCTTGCAGGGGTGCCAAGAAAAAAAAACATCCATTTTTGGCAAGTGTGCTATTGTTAGAAAAACGGAGGGAGTATATCGACTCCATATGGTTCACACGATTTGGCTTAAAACTATCTTTAAAGAACAAATATGAAGCCCATCAAATCTATCTATAGTATATATTAAATGAGATAATTTTTTACACATGATATTCAAACATAATTTTTGCCACATGTTGTTTGCATAGTTTTCCACATCATCTTCATGATTTTTTTAAATGTAATTATTAATTAACCGTACCCCATCCAATATGAAGTCATCTTTTAATTTCCTAATGCAAGTCTCATTAATAATATTCTCCTAAACTATTGAAAGTTTCATTCTCTCCTCACTTTTCTTCTCCTTTTTTTTTCATACTACTTCATTTCATTATGTTAGGTTTTTCCTTTTCCAAATTCATATCTTTGTATTCATGTCACAATCATATGTATTTTTCTTTATTCACTTAGGTCTCATGCACCTTAATACAATCGCCTTCACCCTCACTATGTGGTTTTATCTTTGAAAAATTACACATAAATCAAACAATTTTAACGCTAATAAGAATATTTGATCAAACTCAACTAATTTTTTTATTAAAATATTTATTAAAGTTATAATAAAAACATAGATTGTAGTAATTTATGAATTAATATAAGTTTGGGCATCGCCCGGGTATTACCTAGTAGTATATATTAAAGGTTGACCACATGACATTCATACATAATTCCACATCACTTTCAATGTTCATTCTATATTTCAATGTTTTCAATTAATGAGTAAATTAATCATATCATATTTATGAGGATGCACATTCTTTTTTTGTATTCTCAATCTTCATTTATCAGGAAATTATTTTATAATACATATTTTTTTTTCACAATATATATATATATATATTAATTTTTTAATACGTTTTCCATTTTGATTTATATTTTTAATATTATCAAATTTCATTTCATGATAATAAGTAAATCATTTTCATCTACTTATTCTTTTTTTTTAACTCACTGCAATCAATTCTTTTCACGTTAATTTGCCTACAAAAATATCTAAAATTATTATGTTAAACAAATAGAATAATAAATGGAGTAACTTACAAGTGTTGCTAATAAATTAAACAAATAGAATATAAGTGTTTCTAAAATTTTAATTTTTAGACAAAAATAAGTATAAATGCTTTATATAAAATTATATATAGTACGGAAATATTTTGTTTTTAAATACTTCCAATGGTATATTTAACACTTTGTAATTTTTAGTTGAAATTTTTCTTAAAGTTCGTCTCTTGAAGACGGTCTTTCCATAAGTTTTGAAAAAATCAAGGTTTAAATTGCCAAATACAAGAAATCAAGATAAAAATTTTGGATTGCATTAATCGAGTGCATAATAAAATTTTAATATTGCAACTAAAATCTTTTACCTTTCTATAATTCCAGTTCAACCCCGTTTTCCATATAACTATGAAAGGAGGTGTTTCCCAAGACTCTGTCTATTTATATGAATTTATTTTATTTTTGTTAATTAATATTTAGAAATAACACATTTTAGCACATATCAATATGTGTTTGGTAATAGTATTAAAAAATGAGTTCATCTCTTGAAAAACGTATTTTCATAAGTTATGGAAAGATAAAAATTTTAAAATGCAAATTAGAATAAATCAAGATAAATTTTTTTGGCTTATATTAATCGAGCCATAAACTTATAACTAATATACGTTGTATCATAAATTTTTAATATTGCAACTAAAACCTAATAAGTTTTTATAATTCTAATTCAACTCTATCTTTCCACATGCTTATGGAAATGGAGTTTTTCCCAAGAATTTGTCTATTTATACGACTTTATTTTATTTTTGTTAACTAATATTTAGAAATGATATATTTTAGTACATATCAATATGTGATTGGTTATAGTATTAAAAATGAGTTCTTTTTTTGAAAGACCGTATTTTCATAAATTATGGAAAGATCAAAGTTTAAATTGCAAATGACAAAATCTTTGGAAAGACCATCTTTCCATAAACATATGGAAAAATTGGTTGAATTAGAATTATAGAAAGATAAAAGGTTTTAGTTGCAATATTAAAATTTTATCATGCAATATGTAATAGTTATAAATTTATGATCTGTTAAATGCAATCCAAAAATTTTATCTCGATTTCTTCTAAATTACAGTTTAACCTTAGGCTTTTCACAAATTAGGGAAAGACCGTCTTTCAAGAGAGACAGACTCATTGCAAATTGAAATAAATCGAGATAAAATTTTCGTGTTGCATTAATTGGATCATAAACTTATAACTACTGCATGTTGCATAGTAAATTTTTAATATTGCAACTAAAACCTTTTGTATTTTTATAATTATATTCTTACTCCATCTTTCCATGCCTATGGAAAAGACGATTTTTTTCAAACTTTTGTCATAAAAAAATTAATGCACTCAAGTATATTATATTTTAATTTTAATATCAAATTTAGACTATCATAAATTTTAACTTTCTTTAATATGTTTAATTAATAGTTATAAAATATTGACAATTTAAGACTACATATTTTTTTAATCTAAGATGATGAATTATAGTTTTTTGGATAAAATTTTAAAACTTATATTTTATATATTTCTTATTCAATCAATTAATCATTAATTACTGATAATATTCCTAATTAAAAAATTTTAGATCTAACATACATATTTTTTTATCATTATAAATGAGTATCTCATTATATTTGACCGTGCATGATTCAGCCAATGGTGCTTGAAATGTTCAACCTTTTATGGTGGAAAATATTTGTTGACCACGGATTTTTTTCCCGGTCTTCCCTAAAATGTTTAATAAAAAAATAATTTTCTCTAGAATGTCTTTTATGTTAAAAAATAGTACATTGTTATCAATTAATCATTAAAAATTTATTGAAAGAATAAGAAAATGGATATATATAACTAAAAGTTTAATTAGTAAAAACTATCATCTATTTTTTAAAAGAAATGTATGATAACAATAAATAAAAAAATTAATCATAAACCGTGCAATGACACGATATTAAAATCAATTCTTCAAAACTATGATCATTTTTCATGCTATTCTATATAATCAGTATCCATGCAATGGTGATAACAATAATTTTATTTTGCTAAATAGGTATTTATTAATATCTTTATCAAATAATTAAATTTAATTTAAAAAATATTTATTTATATAATAATATTCAAATTTACATCTGGACAAAATACTTACATAACTAGGACTAGCGGGATGAAACCGCGCGTTGCGCGGTACTGTTAATTAAAAATTAGGATAAGTTATAATGCAAACTATGTGTTTCATATTAAATTGA
>JAULKM010052822.1:0-12664 GCA_032355605.1 Rubia tinctorum
GTTCAACCTCCTAGAGTACCACACCCACGAGTCCAACGTCCTCAAATACCCAATTTTCCTTATGGGTCTAGTTGTTTTGGATTGTTTCAGCGGCTTGCATTATTAAGTGCATTATTCATGCTTGATTACGCCATATTCCACTTAGTCAACATTTTATATGTCCGGGAGCTCCTTAGCATGCCTAGTTCAGTGGCTAAACGAATCTAATGACTACGTCTGAGCAGAAGAGTTTCATAACTATGCATCCTTTCCAATGTGTGAACTAGCTGCCCTCGTAGAAGAGTACCTTTTCCACGAATTCGCTTGCACATAACTGACGTGTATGCATGTTTGCTGATCGGGTGACAACTTCAGCGTGGACTCTGGCCTTTCACAGGGACTATAAAAACGTAGAAAGAAAAAATATCTCCCCGAAGACGGTGTCACTAATGCAGTGGTCCTTCCAGGTGGTCTTGGTTCCCATAACAAGTACGACAAGTTCAACCTCCCAAAGTACCTGCAATAAGGGTCCCTGGGATGTTTCCTGGGAAAAAAGATCTGGCACCCAAGTTAGGGTAACTTTCTTTTGCAGCATTTCCTTACTCAAAGAGTCACTTACCTTGTTTGTTGTCCTTCGTTCTTATTTATAGAGTCTGGATTGTGTGATCATTGTTCACGTCTTGTGTTCCTCACAACTTTATTGTGTTATAACATAGAGCGTTTGTGGTGAGTGATGCTTTTCCATTGCTTCTGGGGTTGATTACTCTTGGGCGAGGTGTCATCTGTATCTAGTGAACTGCCTCTGTTGCGAAGTAATTATTTCAATACTATATTTCATCAGACTGGAATTGGGTGAGTTATGAATATATCAATATACATTCATCATAAATTCGAGTTTTACAATCTACTTAGTAGTTATAATTCACCAACCACCGTTAGTAAATGAAAATTGGTTCTCCTTCTTGTTTTGGGTTCATTTAAGTTTCTTTTGAAAAATGAAATAAAGATGACTCAAACTCCTTTGCATAGCTCATTATTAGTGATAGTTTGCTTTAAAAGACCTTGTTCATCAAACGAGTGCATATTCATCTTTAGAACTAAACTCAAATTGAAGGAAGGTTCATGATGGTCAGATTTAATCATTTCAAACAGCTTATTGGACCCAAGAAAAGTATAATTTAGTAAGCCAAGTAATTCTTTTATGCAGATAGCAACTAATCAGCTCGAATATCGTGACCGAGGTTGAGGAGCTCGGAGGTATTGTTCGGTTGAAGTCGGGACGCACGAAAGGTATGAGATACCTACTGCAATTCCCAACCTCTACGGGGGTTTCATAGAAAAAAACTGGTTTAGTTTAATGAAACAAATTGCATTAGATTGAAAATATTAAAGTCGCGTTCCATGGTGTAAAAATTGAGAGACACGGGAAGATTATTATCCAATCCCTCCAGAGGAAGAAGGGCAAGGCTAAAAGAGATGGTGCATGATGAACTCAACCCATCAGAAAAGAAGGCGGCAAAACAGAGCAACATTTTGATTCTATATCTAAAATATATATACACATCCGATCCGACCAAGTACCAAAACAGAGACATAGCTGTAAAGATAAAACCCAGAAACAGAGTAAAAACACGAAAGTAAAACACCTAAACTACATACAAGTACAACATAATCTGACTACGGAGTTGAGTTGAGGTTAATTCCCAACAGAGATAGGCCTTTTCTCGGCTAATCCCAAGGGGGATCTCGATCTCTGCCTCAGGGCTGCGATTTCTCGAAGAATCGGCATCGTCTCCGGCTGCTGCAGAGCCGGGTGCCTGATTTTCTCCATTTCCTGCTTGATTTTCTTCACCTGGCTGTGGACCGCAACACCCAGATACCGATCGCCGCCGCCGTTAAAATTGCTGTTGGTCATGTTGCTCCTTCTCGGCTGCTCTGCTTCTGCCAGCTTAACCATCCTATATAGTATATATTCAGCCAAAAGTGGATAAAAGAAGAAGGTGCACAACTTTCTTGCTCGATACAACGATACCTAAAACGAGAAATAAAATAGCACACAGAAAACAACTCCTTTTTTTTGGGTTAAGAAGGTGTAAAACGTAAAGGGGTCGAGTATTTATATATGGGAAATGGAATTATTCAGAAGGGTGTTTGTGAATGTTCCAAGAATGGTGATGACGAGGCGGTGGGGTTGGGGATTCAGATATGGTGGTCATAGTTGTGCTTATAAAAAAACAAAAGTGCATTTCTGGAAGAACGACATTTTCATAAGTCATAAAAAAAATTAAAGTTTAAAGTGTAAACTACAAGAAATGAACATAAAATTTTCGGGTTGCATGAACCGAGTTATAAAATTTATAACTACTGTACGTTGCATAATAAAATTTTAATATTTCAACAAATACTTTTTACATTTTATTATTCTAATTAAATTCCACATTTTCATAAGCCTATAAAAAGATCGTATTTCCCAAGATTTTGCCATAAAAAGAACTGATTTATTTTAAAATTATAGAGAAATTAGTTTATGTTTTTCTTCTAAAATTAACTTCTGCTTATTTTATAAATATGGGAGACCAGTTTTTATTTTCTTCTACAAATAATTTTTACTTTTAAAATAACTATTTTTTTATTTTATCAAACACTAAAAATATTTAATTATAAGCAAAGCAGGTTAAGATGTGAGCCTTACCGGTTCGCCATAAGGCCATGGAAATTTTCTAGAACTTCTGAATTGACATTTCAATGGTTTCGTGGCAATGTTTAAGCAAAATAGCAATGAGGATAGCTAGAAATGTTGACCAGATGCTGGAAATCTACGGCTTTTTTGTTTCTATCTCTGTAGTTTTTCGCCAAAGGATTCGGAGGAAGCGTCAAAGGATTCATGAAATAGGTCAAACTAATAGGGTGGGTAGATGTGCGGGCGGCTTTGCTAAAAAAGTTAGACAAGCCGGAAGGATATTTTTATAATTTGACCGACTTAGTTACTCAGTCTCTGCTCCGGATTAAATTGCATAGTTAGTTTTCATGCATTATTCTCTATTAAAATTTGACCTCATATTTGAATACATATATGAGCAACAATATTATTATATATGGTATTATTGAATTCGTCGTAACAACTAGTTACTAGATATCAAATTTGTATTTACCATTATTATAAGTAAGTGAACATATTAACGGCCAAACTTGTTTCTTGACAACGTGATAATAATTGCTGTGTAATTTAAACTGGAACAGAGAGAGTACCGGCGGTTAATTATATTTTTCTCAATGGAAAACTAAGAGCGTCTATATGAAATTATGGTACTCCCTATGTCGTCGTTTAATTTTCAGTGAAAAAATTTTGGGAGCAAAATTTGAATAGTGAAAATACCTTAAAAAGATGACCAGAAGTGATATTTTGTCACATTTTTTGTCAGTTTGAACAGTACCAAAAAAGTTGAAAGTATTCACAATTTGACTTAGACTAAAAATCAGTTTAGTCTCTTATTTCTCCCTCCACAATTTAAATTTTTGGCTCCAAAATTTTAAAGTTGGAGCCAAATTCATTAAAAAGTACTTTCCAAAAAAGTTCAAAAATCTGGAGTTTACACCTGTAAAAGGAGCATTCATTGCTCATCCCACCACAACATTAAAGGCACTACAAAGCTCTTAGAAAAATAAAATATGGGCAGTTCACAAAACTTCCCCTAATATTATTGGGTCCCTTCTTCTTCTTCTTCATTGAGCTTGGACGGAATGCTGTGATGGTTGGTCGGAATCTAACAGGCGAAGAAAAGCATCAACTAGTAGTTTTTTTTCTCCAACATACTTATGGAGGAAAAATCCGGAGGAGCAAAAGAGAAGAGGCAGTAGCCAAATGGGGGGTGTCCCTCCGAATTGTGAGCCTAATTTGGGCAAGGGTGAAGGAACAGCTGTGAATGCAAGATCCCGACGTCATGGTCGAGTAGTAGCAAATAAAAAGCCCATCGACCTTGAAGCTCTAATGGCCTTGCTAGTCGCGATAGGCAAACATGTAGGAGTACAACTGTTGGATTACATGTAAGCAAGAGCACCATAAAAAGGGGTGTGACAAGTAAAATAATTAAGAGCCACGCAGATGTTCTTCATCCATGCCTAACTGTGGAATGCAAAACACAAAGGCTGGAATGGTGTCTTAGCCATATCGAATGCAACATGCATTTCAAATACATGAACAACATAATCCATGTCGACGAGAAATTGTTCTATCTAACCGAGGCAACAACCAGGAACTTACTAGCTCCTACGGAGCAAGAACCATATAGAGCAACACAAAACAAGCATTACATTCCTAAGTAAATGTTTCTATGTGTTGTTTGTAGACCCCTTTTAGACCATGAGGGCAATGTTTTATTTGATGGTAAAATAAGGGTGTTCTCATATGTTGAATATAAGACAGCCAAGAACAACAACATAAATAAGCCAAGAGGAACCATGGTTCTTACTCCCGTAGAATCCATAAACCAAGAATGCATTAAAAAGAAGCTGATAAATGAAATGATTCCAGCCATCAAATTTGGGTGCCCACCTTGGGCCAGCAAACATATTTTAATTCAGCAAGATAATGCTAGCTCACGCATATTGGCTAATGACCCTGTGTTTATAGCAGCAGCCAATTCAGATGATTTTTCAATCAAATTAGTGTGCCAACCATCTAAATCACCAGATTTGAACATTTTAGACTTGGTTTTTTTTTGCTAGCATTCAAAGTTTATAGTACCAAAACCCTAGCTCAAATCTAGAAGGATTTTTAGGGACTGTGCATGAAGCTTTTAATAATGAAGACCCAAGAAAGCTAAATGATATTTTTCTTTCTTTGCAAAATGTTATGATTGAAATTTTGAAATGTATGGGGGGTGGTTTCAAAATGCCACATATGGGGAAACAGAGGCTAAGAAGACTTGGAATTCTGCCAACACACTTAATGGTCGACTCATAAGTTGTAAGGGCCTGTTTGGAGCGTTTAATTTCAATTGGAAGAACAGAGAAAGTCCAGGATTTACTGATCATCATGGAGATTGTCTAGAAAGGGTAGGAGGAAAATATTTTGAAGGTTGTGCTTTTAGATGTAAAATCTAGGGTAAACATGTATTTTGGTTTTCATAGGCATGTTTATTGAGCAACCTGTAAAATATATGGGTGTTAATCACCCTTTTTGAATGCAATGTAATCTGTGTTTTATTTATGCAAATGTGGTTTATCATTTCATGAAATCCCCAAGTTATAGAATGTTCTAAGTAATAAATACAAGCTGGCTATGGCACACTAAACTTAAAGAACATAAATGTACAAGAACCCATATAGACGCCATCCAAATGTTTTCACAAAGTAAAACATGGTTGCATCATTTTCAGGTGCACACTTAAAAATTATCATCATTACAGGCCTGCTGCTATAAACCAGGTCATCTCAGAACTGTTTTTATTTCATTTTAATGCCCGCCAAGAACAATTGATATTTCATATCGAACCGCATGACTACATTATAAGTAAACTCATAATCACAACTTCATCATAGATGTCGACCTAGTTACAAATAATGCCTCGCCAAGAACAACACTGCCTAAAGACAGCGTAGCATGACTGCATTACTTATAACCACAATATACCTTCTTCCTAACATCCTCAGTTCATGTTTCACATTCAATACATGCATAACCTAATGTTTTTACAAACAAGTAACATCCAGAATCAACATAAACCGGACATGCACACAACAACAGTAAATTTAAGATCATAAAATAACAAGTAACGTCTGGAATCAACCCAAATCGGACATGCAGACAAGAGGAAGAACGCATGAATATTTCATAAAATAACAAGTAACGTCCGGAATCAACCCAAACCGGACATGCACAAAAGAGCAACAAATAATGAATATATCATAAAATGATAAGTAGTGTCCAGAATCAACCCAAACTGGACATGCACACAAGAACAACAGCTCGTGAGTATATCATAAAATGTCAAGTAGTGTCCGAAATCAACCAAAACCTGACATGCACACAAGAACAATAGCTCATGAGTATATCATAAAATGACAATTAATGTCTGGAATCAACCCAAACCAGACATGCACATAAGAACATCTCATATCATACAAGAATAATTAATGTTCGGAATCAACCCAAACCGGACATGCACACAAGCATATCAGTTTGTTATAGCCTTATGAAAATGTCCATGTTTTCAATGACTCGCTTACTTGGCTGTGATTTTTGTGCAAGTACAAGGAGGGCATACAATGGTTAGAAATTGAGCAAGCCATAAAAATTGAATAAGTCGTTAATGAAAAAAATAAATGAGAAATGAATAGGTACAACCTGTAAATCACATCTTCGTCCTTCGGGGAAGACGTTTCAGGACAAATTTTGCTATTTACATCTGCTGCTCCGAACTGTGCTAGCATTTCGAGAAGTAAAACACCCTATTCAGAGTTATCACGAATGCTCTATGTTGGTTTCTTTTATTACGAACATAAGTAGACCAGTTTTTTGGATAATAACAAGCCCCAAAATCATAGAACTCGGGCTCACCCTACTTAATGTTGTGATAATCTATGTTTGGGTCATACTCGGGGGACTCAAGTTCAGGTGACCGGGGCTCACACTGAGTTTCAAGTGGTATTGGTTCAGCAATGACTTGCTCAAAACCCTCACCGGTCCAAAAAATGAGTCATATTAGACCAGGAATTAAAGTTTATTGAACTAAAGTGAGTAGTTATTGGTAATTCTGAGAAAGTAAATGAATCTGGTGCAACAATATCATTCAGATCCTTCGAACATGCCTGCACCAGGGAGTCATAAACTCCGGCACAAGCCTATGGTGGAGACTGTGATGATGCGCTAAGTATGGCCTTCGAGGGTAGGCATTGGGATGTGATTTCTTGTCCAGCTTTAACCCTGTCATCGGCGTCCATGGGTGCACAAATTACAAATGGAAAAGCTGTAATTTCTTAGAAAAATCCCAATTAGCAGAACCAATAACTTCCCCAGCGGAAACCACAAACTAAAATCATAACCAGATCTAACAACCAGCATAAACCCTGAAACCTAAATTCACAAACCTTAATCAGAACCAGATCCAACAACCAAAGAAAAATAGAGCTCACAAGTTAAGACAAAAAATACAAAATGAACCCAAAACATGACCACACTGCATTTCATTTCAAAAATCAAAATAAGAAAACACTACAGATGCATTCTCAAACATAAAACAAACCCACATGTAATGGATGATGAACGTGCAAATCATTTTAGACCTGAAGATATGGCCACAAAACAAAATATAATTCAAAATCCTCACCGAGGTTCCTTAAAAAGAAATCCCAATACAAACTCGCATATGATCTAAAAAATAAGACATGCAGAACATTTAGCATTCAAAACTCATAAAATTGGATGATTCATAACAACATAGATAAAACCACAAGCAGAATTGTGAGCTTTAATATCATTAATGTTCACAAAAAGGCTAAAAATATCGAGATTAAACACAGAGAATAAAAACTCAACTAAAACGGGCACAAGGTTGACAAAAACACAGGTCAACAAGGTTTCAACTCAATCAAAACCAGCAGAACATTGACAAAAAATAGACCGGAAAGGATTCGACTCAATCAGACCGGGATAAAATTTTAGAAAAATAAAGCAAACGCCATAAAACTGGCAAAAGCCTTAAATGGAAAGCCGATTTGTAAAGCGTTATAAAAACGAAGCAAATGCCGATTTGAAAGCCTTAAAATTGAAAGCCAATATGTAAAGCCATAAACCAGCGATCTATGTAAATGGAAATGGAAACCGGCGACATCTGTAAAGTCATAAACGAAAACCAGATTTTACGGGTTCGTAAACCGATCAGTAATTCGTAAACCGGCAAGATATTATTTTCAAAAACCTAAAACTAAAATTGGTAAAACGGTATGAAATCTATAAAATGGAAAGGCATAAAATCGAAAGCCATAAAGAGGGAAACCAAAAGTTTAAAGTGAGAGATTACCGACGAGAGGATCTATCTACGATGAGAGGTTTAAAAAAAAGTCAATGGAGGCTAGGGTTTCAGATGAAAACGAGAGGAAGATGAATAACTGTGTGAAGAAGAAGAGAGGAGATGAGAATTATGTGAAACTTCTGGAGCTGAAGGAGAATAATGAAGATGGAGCGTTGGTTTGTTTGGTGGAGCGTTGGTTTGGTTGGTGGAGTGTTACGCAATTATTACACCTTGGGAGAGGGAATCGATTAAAGCTGCTGCTCAGTTTTAATTCAATGGGTAGATTCTAGTTTTATCACATGTTTGCTTAAATTTGAATCCACCACAAATCCATCCCACTAAACCCAACATAAATCAGGTTTAATTGTGTGTAATATTTTGAAATATCAAGGGCATTGATGTCTTTACATAGCAGGTCAATGGACCATTTTTAGTAAAATCTGAATTGGTGCAATTTGTGGTGAGACAACCCAATATGGTAAGTGAGTAATTTAAACTGGGACGGAGGGAGTAAGATACATATTTCTATTTTCTCCTTTTAACTATTTTGGCACATTTATCATATTGAGATGTTTATTTTAATTTGACACTTTTTAACCCTCAATCCCACGAGTATTGTCATATTTACTTTTTCCAAGTCAAACTTGATAAATTTTGACCCTAAATATAAATCAATATATTTATAATAAAATATTATGTAAGATATTACTAGATTCATCTTAACATATATTTTCTAAATATCAACTTTTTATGCAGAATTGTCATATGTAGCTAGAAATATTGACGGTCGAATATGATCATTGAAAACCATGAAAAAGTAAATATGTCATTACTCGAGGGACGGAGGGAGTATGTTTTAAGGTTATTTCTACCATTCATTTTATTTTTCAACTTTCAATTCATTTTACTCCACACATTCAATATTTTTTTAAAATTGTGTGCCAAAAGTGAAGTGCCATATAAAAATGAACAGAAGAAGTATATAGAATAGGCATATTTATCCCATTATAATTGGGGGAACTTATATAGATCCACTCATATAAATATCATGGCAGTCTTCATTTTATTCATTATTTTCTCAATATTCTAAGAAAACATTCTTGGTCTAAATTTAGAACCAGAGAGTTTCCCCCTGTTATCCCGGGGTTTCTGTCTTGTAGGTTTGGCGCTTAGAAGAAATGTTCGATCATCAAGAAGGTGTTCACATCCTATAACTCTCCAATATTTGGAACATATAACCAAGTGCAGGAAGAGACATGCCATATTTCAAATGCTTCTCGTAAACGCATACGAATTCATTAGGAGGCGCTGAATGCTCTCCCCGAGTTCGGGAGCCCAAACCGGGAATCGATTAAAAAAGGGTACACAAGTTTCAACCTATCGATTTGACTTGAATTAACCATGCTACAACTACGACCCCTCGAATCACTCCTTGTTTGACTGATCTCCTACCTCTCCAACACCAGATTCAATAGCATTGCCTAAACCATTATAAAGCTCATCTTTAACAGGAAGACAAAAGACCCTGTACAGGCTCTACGACCACCCTATCCTCAGATCGTGCATTCTGATTATCACCGGGAGTCGTAATGTTAATAATCAGACAATCTTTCACATTATCAGTATGAACACAATTACTCAAAGACAACTACTAATGACTACAAAGAGAAATAAACGCAACGCTCATTTAGATTGTGAAAACCCACAATAACTCTGGTTATTAAAGAATATATGATTCCTCCAAACCATGAGAGATTCACTCAAGACCATAAACTAAACGAAGGATAAAGCAGAAGAATAAACAAAGATTCAACATCAAAACCTATTTATAAAGAGAAAGCCCATATCCCGTTTCCTGAGACACTAAACTCTTGTAGCTGTCAATCAATCAAGTCTTATACACCAAAAAAAAAGGTGCAAAACATGCAGTGTTCCAAAGAATAGAAAGTTTTCGAAAATGGATCCCCCATAATGATTATTGTGTTTACATGGGAACCTCCCCAATAACTTGCCTAACAACAAACACACAAGTTAAACATGTCAGAGCCAATCCAAAAAAATACAGAAAAGATTACATTTACCCACGAACTACATATCCAGCAGACTAGAGAACATTTCCAGTCTTCACTTCGACCCAAAATCCACCGACAATGATAAGATTGTTTAAATTTTTTCTCCAAAAAACCTTTACTCCTACCCCTCAACACTTCGTGCCTGAAGGGCTTATGGTATATATATGGCTCAAACATTAGGCTCAACCCATGTAGGAGGCAACTCAACAAGGTTAGTGAAGTGTTCGCATGCCAAAAATTGAACACTGATTGAGGGAATCACGCCACGTCATTGACGCTACGACCAGTCTCACAAAAACCACACAAGTGACTACCACTCATCCCACGATTGCTAGAATGTAGCCCACGACATACACGTAACATGCCCCATGGCATACGTGCTTAGAAGAGTCATACAACCGCCACGATAGTCATGATCGGCATGAACTGTACAATAGATGACGCCCCGACTATGTAGGCTCAAGAAGCCTATAAATAGACGATTGCTTGAGATATCAAGGTATAAAAACCATCGATTAATAAGAACATATTCAAACACACGATACTAAGTTAGACATCAGAGAGATTTTCTGCAAGATCGTGACATCATTTATTTGCCGTAAGTTGGAACTGCCGCTATCATTTGTGAGGAACAACCGCATCAGGTAATAATTAAAATATTTTGTCCAAAATTAAATAAAAGTGAAATAAGACGAGGTGAAGTGCATTAGAAATTTTTTATGTGAGGGATTTTTACATGTGTATGTAGAGGTGTTCAACCGGCCGATTTGTCGGTTAGGTGGTTAATTGGTTTTGATTTATACCAATTTATAAAATTTTATAAGAAACCGAATAATTGACAGATAATATTGTCAGTTTTACCGGTTCGGTTAGTATCAGTTTCGGTTGATGTGTAGGTTATTACCGGTTACCATATATATCACTCATTTAAAAATAAAAATATGAATCCATATTGATATTGATTAGTAGTTAGAGCCGCAAAACTTAGAATAAAAGGTAAAAAAATTATGAATTAGATAATTGTGGTGCGTAGGGGTTGATTAATTTTTTAATATTAAAATTGTATCCCATCGATAATTATTAGTGTTGAGCACAATTATAAACTACATCGACTTTTGTTTGTATAATTATATGTTTTGGGTATAATTATTATTTAAAGATATACTATGAGCTAATAATACAGAGTTTAAAGAAAACATAATTTGAGTTAGTAATTTAAAATTTGCTTATTGGGTTTGTGATCAAGGCCCAAAGTTTAATAAATTAATTTTTGAGGTTGAAATTAATTAATATGCTATAAAATCTTTTACTGGTTATCCGATTAGACCGATTACAAAATAATAAAGAGTTCGTCTCTTGAAAGACGCTCTTTCCAAAGTTATATAAATACCAAGATTTAAAGTGCAAATTAGAAGAAATGAAGATAAAATTTTTGGGTTGCATGAATCGTAACTACTACACGTTGCATAATAAATTTTTTATATTGCAACTAAGACCCTCTACCTTTTATTATTTTAATTAAACTCAGTCTTTCCATAACCTAATGGAAAGAGGTCTTTCCCAAAACTTTGCCAATAATAAACTCGATAAGAGAACCGATTAACCGACATAATCGTAATCGATATTAATCAGTTAACCGGTAAATCGAATTAAATACCGTTCGTTTTTAACTGATTATCGATTTTTCAAATTTTTTAACAGCACTATGTGTAGGTGATGGCCCATTAAAAAATAAGTCTGTCTCTTGAAAGACGGTCTTTCCATAACTTATGGAAAGACCGATGTTTAAACTACAAATTAGAAGAAATTAAGATAAAATTTTCGTATTGCATTAATCGGGTGACAAACTTATAATTATTATATGCAACCATAGTAAAATTTTCATATTTTAACTAAAACCTCTTACCTTTATAATTCTATTTCAACCCCGTCTTTCCATATGCTTATGGAAAAATCGTCATTCCAAAGATTTTACCTAAAATTGCCAAATGTGTGAAATTTAAGCAAGTGTCAGGTTCTCTAATTTTATTGCGGTCATTACCGTAGTCTTTTTTCCTTCATTTTTGAAACACTTTTCTATTGAGCTCTCACGTACATATACAAAAATTTTGCACATAAATTTTTTTCCTGCCGGGGGAAGTGAGGAGCTAATTTGGATTCCGCGTTATTTTCTGGTAAGGTCATGCCTTAATTTCCCAGTCGATATCCACCGCTTTCATCAATTTCGCGCCAAAGAATAGAAGAATCCATGGACCATGAAATACTCTCTGTATGAATCGGTTCTTCACTAGTAAACCATCGATTCCACCAGGATGTTCAGATTATTTCGTCCAATCAGAGCTCATCTGCAGAACCCTAATTACTACGCGCGCATTTCCCACCTCCACAAAAAAACCAGCTCAAAATACACTCCATTATCCAACCCTGCAATTGATTTCCTCCTAAATAAAGCAACCCATGAGCTTCAATCATCAGATGAACCCGCCTATCCCGGTCCTCCGAGGCGCCACTGTCCTTCAGTACAAAATGAGGAACAAAAGGGCTCTTGTGGTGGCAAGGTTCAAGTGTCTCATCCTTGGCCTGAATGGGTTGCCCTCATCA